>QYTT01090401.1:0-25983 GCA_006980735.1 Dasypogon diadema
TTCAACGGACCACTTTCTGATATCTTAAAGCGTTCATAAAAAACGAGTTCAATATTCTTCTTCAAGGCCAGTTCATGGCTTGTAGTTCAGAAGGTTTTGGCTTTTCTTATGGTCTTAAGATTCTTCCGCACCTTTTCCTTGAGATTCCTCTCCAAAACTTCAATGTATGTGTTCGTTGGAACCCCTATAAACTTCGTTTCTCCATCTGGCATCAAAAGTTGCAATATTAAGATTTTTTCGCAAATTCGAGTATGTGTGAGTTTGTATTGCTCCTCGAACTAATCTGCAGTCATGAGAGCACCATCCACTATCCAGCGTCACTGTGGTGATAGTGAGGTCCAACGACAGTCAGAACGCCTGCCGACCCTTCGACCCCCATGTCTCATTATAACACATGTTGAGTTGGGAAATTTTTAAATGCCAACCTTCATGGGTTCAACTGACCTCTTAACACCTTTCGACTTCGTATTGTTCATCTCGCATCGAAACTCGGACGCGTCCTCTATGTCTAGTTGTTTTAGCTCGTCCGCTATTTAGACGATGCTTAGTTTGCATTTGTGGATTGTCTTCTAGATCCAGCCTGAAGAAAGCCAATATATACCACTGTACCTTTGAACTTGTGCTCGCTCAAGATTATCGGTCTCTATCCCTTATTGTGTAAGTTATGCTTGTAAATGAAAATAAAACAAGCAGTTGACTTAGGTTTATACTATGCAAGGACGATTTATTTTATAATTGTAATTAGCAAAAAAGTGAAATCTTTAAGATATTTCTTATAGTGTCCACATCGCACTGCAAAAATTTATCTTTAATGACGAGAAAACTCTCTGCTGATGCCAAGAAGATTATTTGCATTTTCTTACATCACAAAGTGCGCTAATGAGAGGGGACGTACATATTTGGGCTGATTACTTGTTTTGATCCTTTCCTTCTGGCAAAAATAAATCCTTTTAATTTTCGGGTTTTTGTGAGATTTGTCTAAAAGTGGAATCTAATTATCTTAGAGCACTTTGAGATAGCAAAAAACTTTATTCGGAAACCCCTCCAATATATTCAAACTTTCGTTTTAGGCTCATTAAATATTTGGATGAGCAGATTTACCACAGGCCAGGCCATTAATGGTCGTAGATTTAATTAATCATTTTCTCTTATTTGTCACTTATCTCATGACCATAACAAAAGTTCCGAGAAGTACTTTTTCATGTTTTCTGTTACATTGCAATTTTCAGTAGCAGTAATAATAAATAATCGCTGCCTTAACCACCCATGAATGGTGAACCTTGATACGTATGTTTCTTCGTGGTACAAAAAACGCCTACCCAAGTCAAATGCTATTATGTTCTTATAAATTAGGATGACAATAATTCATTTGCCTAATAGATTTGGTTGCTGACGAACTTGGCCTAGATAAAACCCCATGTGAGTCAACAATTCCCTGTTGAACACGATGGATTGACTTCTGTGCTTTATCGATTGCTTTGTTTCCTTAAAAGTAAGCACGCCATTCAAGGAAATTGCAACGTTTCTTAAAGTTGGAAATGCTGGAGGGATTATTAAGATTACTTGCAGTCTAAATATTTTTCTTGTTGCTGTAACTTTCTGGGGACGGTAAACTGACTCGTACTGCAAATAACTAAATATCTTTTTTCAAGAAACTATGATAGCTCTCAATTGAGTGCAAACTCGTTGCTTTTATGGAACATTGCCAATGGATGGAACTAGATGTTACCTTTTGTAGTGCCCTAGAAAAATTTGTATCGACTAATTTAGGAATTAGTGCTCAGAAATTATTATAGTTTCTTTTCAAATAGCTCGACGTTAGTCAACATATTCACGAACGGATTTTGTTTAGATATATTCGTGAGAAAAGTCTAATATTTTTGCAATTATACCTTTATATCTTGACTTGCACGGTGAGTTACCTAGGTCGAAAAATTTTAATAGAAGTAACTATTTAGTGTAAATTAATATAGAAGACGCTGTTAAAATAAAAGTAGTGATCCACGACAATAATCAATACAGTTATTACAAAAAGGTTCGTACATGTAAATGTCAATCCATTTTGAGGGAAAAAGAATGGGATTAACAAGGCATCCGTCCGTCGGGATAAATACTCAACAAATGACCACGAAAATTGCTAAGCCATACTGGTAGCCAAGTTGGTTGAGGCGTTGATATGCAGATCTGCTTCTCTTGGGATCGAATACGAAATGGGTAAAGCATGGTAATTTATTTGGATACCAGTGGTTGAGGAAATTCGACTGATGATAATTGTACATACGAAGCTTCTATGATATTGTATAGTTCAAATCTCATGCCAAAAATTATGGATTAATAAAAATGTTTATTGATCAATTATTAATATACAATATTAGAGTTTGATCTAAATATTTTTGACATTAACATAATCGTCGAAAGAAGAAATTTTCACAGTATAATTTTAACAATATTATTTCGGCAACGAGAGATTCAAGATAGTTGTAAGCTCAATCAATGTAGTTAAACAAAATTAATCAATCCTTTCCAGGAAATCGTAAAAAGTTTGTTCATCCCAAATAGTTAATTCCAAAAAGACCGGCTTTCAATTCCGATAGTAAAGGACATAGAGGACTAAAATGATATGCAATTTTAGGCCTATTACATAAAGGGGACGACCCATTGGTATCCTTCTTCCAAGCCCTTGTATTAAGATCAAGAAGACCCCCACTTGTCATAAACATAAGTTTCATAGCTCTCAATTGTATACCATCAGTTGATTTATATTGTACCCCAGCTTGCAGTAACAGACCTGAAAAGCTGATGATCTATGTAGCTCTTAAAATTAGTAAGTAGTAAGAGAGCTTTCTCATATTATATTTAGTGTTTAATGTAATTTTCTCTTAAAATTCTCGTGTGTACCACCGATTGGTTTACGCCGGCATGAACGTTTTAAAATTGTGATTTCTGTAGAATTCGCGATTTTTTCAATCGCTTTCTTTTCGTTCACAAATCTCAAATCAGAAACTGTGCATGCCACTTAAGTATTATCATCAATACAATCTTCGTCGTTTGAACACAGTTCGTACCAACATATAGGAGAGAATGTTGCAAACTAATTGTAATGCTGGTAACACCGTCACATTTAACGAAGTTGTAATGCATTTAATAAGCGAGATTGTGGAGTGTCAGCAGAACTTGATTAGTCATCAAAATGTGCGATAGTTCTTTCAATATACAGTACCCAGCTTATTAGAACCACCTCACATATTTCACATTTAATTATATTTGTACATATTTTTGCCTAGTGATTAGATGCAAAAAAAGTCCATGACAAATTATTCATAGTAATAAAAATAAAGCGAGAACTATTTTTCATCGCTTTTTGTAATTTATATAATAAGATTGAAACGTAAATGGAAACCAACATTTATAATTCTTCTTCCATGATTATTACCTTTCTCATTTAAGGTGTACAATGCTTACCATTGATGGATTTCAGACAGAGCAGTAAAGTATTGGCTTACATCAATATTGCAATACCAGTATCAGTACCTTGTACTCGCACCTGCACTTGTACTTCGAAAACACAAGTACAAGATTCTTGGTAATGTAAAATAATCAAGTATAAGTCTGTTCCAAGTAAAGTTACTGAGTAGTGCCACGCTTTCCAGTACCTTTTCAAGTGATTTTCCAAGTCCAAGTCTTTCCCAAGTTCTGGCTTCTTAAGCAAAAACATTTTAAGTAAAAAAAAATTCTAAATTCGTTGCACTTTCATGTATAAAAATTACCTTCTGCACGGCAATTGACTAAAATATCCGTAAACAATTAACAAAAATTATAGAATAACAATATTGTTGATATTACTTATAGGAACCAGATTAAATACTCGCTTTTCAATTTTTGCCTATTCACGAAAATATTTACCTCAATACCATTATAAATGTGAAAGTTTGAATGTTTGTCCTTCAATCACGAACAAACGGCTGGACCGACTGGAGTAAAATTTGGAACACAGGTAAAGTATATCCTGGAGATGAACATAGGATACAAGATGGCGGCCAATAATCATAAATTTCAAGGGATTGCCATGAAAGTTAGTATATGGGGGTTTTTAGAGATCCTGATTGAGAATACACTTTCAATACTTAAAAATTCAAGATGGCAGACCCAATATGACGAACAACAATTTTCTTAAATTAAGAGGATTAATTAGTATATAGAGAATTTTTGGAGATCCTGATTGCCAATCCAGAGTTAATTATATCATATAAGATGATATAGGATACTTTTTATAACACTATGAAGTTCCTATGAGGGCTTACACCGATATGTATTTATATAACTAAACGTCAAGTTTGACATTTGTGAAATTTTCTTTGATACTTTGATATCGATACAATAAAACAAAACAAATAAGTTTGGCATGTATGAATATTAACTTGAAGTCTTTTTTACTTATTTGAATTATGCTGGGCAAACGTAAATCGAATTTTTCTCGATGTTGAAATGCATCTCCAGCGAAGAAAGTAGCCAGGCGTGAAGAGACAACAACAATAACAATAACAATAGTCACGTGAAACAGAGTTTAGAAGAGTTTAGAGTTCAGAGTTTAGAAGACTTGAGCAGATTATTCGTCAAAGAGCTACCAAGGCTACTCAAACTCCAAAAAACTCGGAAAATCGGCGTGGGCAATTTACTGATTATTTGGGGGCTAGACGAGCTGCCGAGACATTAGAACAGTCGCAAACTCGGCGAGAGAACCAAGCTGGAAGGGTAGCACATCGTTGGTAGTTGAAGTATTGTAGCGTCTTAGGATGTGACATGTTCTATGGTGAGTTCCGTCAGTGGTCTGGTCATCTTAACCCCAAAAGGTAACACTGCAAACATTGTGTTTACAAAGAACTGTTAGGCTAAGATTACTAGCTCACTTATTCCTTTTACGTTTTCAATATCTATTTATTTCGAGCTCACCGCGGACGCTATAATCATTAATTAATGACTCCAAAAAAATATGCTGATAGTTATCGTAGTCTTGCCAGCTGCCACTATTTCTTGACCACGGATGAAAAACTTTTTTAATGGAATATTTCGCTCTGAGCAGAATTTTCACTCCGGAATAAAAAAAAATTTTTGTTAAAATTTTGTTAAAATATAAGGAACGACAATATATTCGAAACATTTTTTTTGCTCCAATATGGATAGGTAATAAGAACGACCATAGTGTGTGAACAGAACGTAGAAGAGTGGATGCCAGATAGCCATGCCGAAGTGAATATAAATTTTGGCAAGAAAATTTCACAATTTGCCTATCTATTAAGAAATATGACGGCGCGAGTTCTACCTACATAGATAATGAAAGATGATGACATTCCTGCTAAAGGTTTCAAAGAAGTTCATTATGTCTGCTTTATTCATCGGTTTTCATAACAAAAATTGGGAGAATTCCTTAAAATTTTCTTACAATTAACTTGGCCTAACAAGATAAAATTGAGTTCAATCAGCTGGTTTTAAAATTTTTCTCAGAACATTCCTCAATTCTATTCAGTAAAAATTAATGTTATATATTTTTCCCAAACGAAGTTATAGAAGCTTAGGGTCTGAGATTTCATCAAAATATATTTCAAAACGCAATAAGCAACTGCATCAGAACATCTAATATTTCCAGAACGAAATAAATATTGCGTTTATTAAAATATTGTTTTTCGTCCCTGAACATACTGCGTTGTTTCATCCCTTAAAATTAGTGTGTTTATCAAAATCATATTGCGCCTGATCAAAATATTTAAACATTAATGTTTACACGATCTTGATCGGTCATTCGATACAATTCTGGGTCCCTGTGGAAATCAAATGGGAACCATAAAAACACCATAACATAAACAATCGCAATTGGACGGTATTAAAAGTCAATCTCAGTTGACTAACTGCTGTTTATCAAAACGAATCTTTGGTTCGAAATTGTTTACTCTAATTGTGAACACCTGCAGATAAATCAAATTTTAGTTGACTAACTGCTTATAAAAATGAATCTTTCGTTCAAAATTATTTACTCGGATTGTAGCTGTCGGGTACGGCAAGTCGACATTATTGTTATGATGTTCAAATAGCCCGCAATTTCTGAAGAAAATTCCAAGAGAAAACAAATGTCAAATTTCAAATTTTTAAATCAAATATAACCGTGTTTAACGTTCGGTCCATGTTCGAAGAGCATCATGGCTTCGTGCCCTCCAGGGGTTCATGAGGGTAGCGAGTTTCCGGAAGAGGAGGTGATTTTGGGTTCTTTTTCGAGAAGGGTATCAGAAAGGCAGTACGTGAACTTTAAGGAAATTAAATTGTGATAAAAGAAAAGAAAGATTGTGTCGCAAGTTTTATTCAGCGGACAGTAGAGAAATAGGAAAAGAAAAATAAAAGGAAGAAAAAGAGTGTAATTTCAATTGTATAGTGTTAGCGTTATCAGCCGAATAGATGAGATGTGATTCGCCCCATTTGGGTAAGTTGATTGGTGATATCCAGGAACCAAAGAAGTGTGTGAATTTTACTATTTATATGTATAGGGTGTAAGGCCTGAATAAGTTATTTTGTACGGTAAAAATCCAATAAATCCACACCTATCAAGTACTAAGAGACGAAGAATTCCTCGACAGTAGACAGTATCGGGGAAGCAACACGTGCTAAAAAAATCTTAGTGCGCTGGGAATCCCATCTCATCTTTTGGTCCCTGATCGAGAACGCCGTCTGCAGATTAGTCACCGCTATTAGATAAATACAATTGGAAGAAAGTTTTAATTTATGCATGTCAGTATTCATTATAGTGTAGTTAAGATTTGGTCTTGCATGAGTAGTTTTAAGTACTCTCATAGTGTAGGTTAGGCATTATTTAGATGTTGAATTATTAGTGCTTTGTTATCCGCTGAATAATACAAAAGAAAGTGGAATACGCTAGTTTGGATGAAGGTACCCCTCTCCTGGAAACTCGTCCTTTTTTTACATACACCTGTCTCCCAAACGGCCAACGGGCAGCGGTCATTTTGTCGTGCTAAAGGTGCGAATCCCTAGATTTGGCCCACGTTTGATAAGGTCACCTAGGCACGCTACAGGATCATCCACATCTGCATTTTTGCTGACGCTCCAATTTTTGCAGATGTGCTATAGATTCCCTGCACTCTCTTACCTAAAAATCCGGTTTTGCCTTATCTCAGGCAAAAAGTACTTATTGACAAAGAAAAAAAAATGTAGTTCCATCATTTTCGGTTGCTCAGTATTTCATAGTCAGAATCGCGGTTGGGAAGTGCTCATTAGAAATTAACAAACAATATAAAAGCTCCTCTATTTTTTATGCGATCTAAGTAGCATGCTCAGCTGGTATTATGCCATAAAATTATTTATTTCCAACATTCATTGCAAAAAGAATTTTTTGGAACTTTTATTTTGTCCTAAAAAGAAGCAGTTTTGTAAAAGTTAAAGTTCCATTCGTGATAAAAACCCGGAATAATATAAAACATAAATCCCAAAAAGATTTTTCGCACAAATGCACCATAAATTTTTTATAGGAGTTTAAAATTTCAACCATTATCTGACCATCCCGAATAGCACACTTTGATGATCTTCATAAACTCTATGAATGGATCACGGTTCAGTTTTCGACATCGACGACGCCACATAAATTCGCCGCACATATGATCAACGATGGTGTCCTTACGAACCCCACCTTTAGATAACTCACGACGCATTCACCGCCACGACGACTCGATGTTTTGCGTATATACGCCTATTTCACTATCAACAAATCCTACAGAATGGTTTACTGTGTGATGTTTACAATCAAAAACGATCTAAACGTCAAAAGACATCTATCCTCAACTGCTGATATTTTCTCATATACCGGTAAAATCTTTAAACCCCCATAAAAATGTTATGGGGCATTTGCGCCAAAAATCCCTGGAGGACTTTTCATGTCCCGCCAAGGTCAACAAGTGTCCAAAGTTTCATCCAAATCGGGGGTGTTCCCTAATCGGAACTGTACCCATATTTTTTACCAAATGTTTGATTCCGGAACGAAGCAATTTATTCTGTTGAACCGATATTTCAATTTCTAAGCTTGCTTACTTTTTCAGAGTAAAGTTAATTGTTCTGGTACAATGTGCATGAAATTAGAGATAACAGAAAGGTGCAAGTGTAATGTTATAACAAATTTTTGTAAGAATAAATCTATTATTACATTACTTCTAATAACAATAAAATAGAATGATGTTTACCTTTAACAAAAGACAAACATTTTAATTTAGGAAATTTTACAATTTCTCTAACAGAAGCATTTTAAAAGACGAACGTTTTTGAACAGTAATTCAATAACTTCATATGAGGTTCAAAGAGTTCGAAAAGACTTGTAATTTGAAAAGTAATTGAAAAGGTACTGGGAAACATTGCAGTAGCCAGTAATTTTACTTGGAGCAGAAGACTTGTAGAAGTATCTGTACTTGATAATTTTCAAGTACCAAATACCTTGTACAAGTACGAAGTACTGGGTACTTGTGATGGTATGCTACTTGAAGATTTACAAGTCTGGTTTCAGATTCCCCGGCTATAGTCTTCACTTTTTGTTGCCTTTAGTTATTTGGTCTTGCCCTACCATCTTCGTGTGAATAGTCCTCTACATTCTCATTGTTTGCAAACCAATAAGAAACAATTGTTGTGTATGAATTCTCTGATGTCCATTAATTCAGGACTGGGACGTTCACATATATTTACGCGGAATGATTCACCAAATGTCATGATTGTATTGATTCTATCAAAAATAATATTTTCAATAATTGAATAAAAAATAAATCAAGCGGGAAAAATATTTACTTACTACAATCCTTCTATATCAACTAAAAAATCCCCTAAAACAACTGAAATCAATCATACACTCTCTGCAAACTAATACCAGTTAACAAAATGGAGAACATCTAAATCTACAAGTACTTTTTTATATACAATAATCTGCGAACAAACATGTCATATTTGTGATATTTCCAATTCTTTCATTAATCCTTTTATGTAGATGCTTCTCAGACGGTTTCTGTCTACTCCTTTTTGCTATACCACCATTCAATAGCGTGACATCTCTCCATTTATATCCTTTTGACTTTGTCTAAGGGATTTTCAGTCTACATCGGAGGAATCTTGTTACCAAAAAAAGCTTTTTTCCATATTCACTTAAAGTCTTTTCTCTCATATTTTACTTATGTTGCCTGTTACAAATCCCTATTTCAATCGCAGAACACAATAAAAGTTTTATGCTATATACACACTACTGAAAATAATTAAATTTTATAGAATTTTCTATCACGATATTTAAATGTTGGTTAAGGGGACCGTCCAGTAAAATAACTAAAATATGTACCGTCCAATCGATTTTGATGACATTTTTTCTATAAATAGCTATTAATGGATAGAAAACAAAAATCAACTCTTTTGTAAAAAAAATAATAACAAATCATGTTTTTGTTAATAACAAATGAAAATACCCCATTTTCAAAAAGTTAAAGGTACATCAATTTTTATCCGATTTTGATTCAATTTGCGTCAAAATGTTCAACATTTTTTATAGAATAGATCTGTCAGACAAAATTTTAATACCATGTATCGTTTTCTGGGAATTCACGATTTCATGCAGAAAAGTCAAAAACAGGCCTAAAAAATAGTATTTTTTCTGCATTTTTTTACATTTATATGTATAACGTTTTTTATAATTATGTAATCAAAATTCTGTCTGACAAATCTACTCTTTGTTAAATGCTGAATCAAAATCGGATGTAAATTCATGTACCCTT
Source organism: Dasypogon diadema (assembly GCA_006980735.1). NCBI lineage: Eukaryota > Metazoa > Arthropoda > Insecta > Diptera > Asilidae > Dasypogon > Dasypogon diadema. The sequence continues at coordinate 9,795 of QYTT01090401.1, forward strand.
AACTTTTTAAATTTCAGAAATTGTCAAAAAAAATTCCAAATAATCGGATAAAGTAAGAAGTTTAGTTTATTTACATAAAACAATATTAAAACCTATTACAAATCTAATATTCTTACGCGGCCATTCCAGGACCGTAACATGTACCTTCTTTCTTCTTTTTAGAAAGTTATTTTGCTTTTTGTTTCTGTTTTAGAGCCTCTAATCCGCGCACCTTATTGGAAAAGCATTTAAAAACCCATTTTCCATTTGGATTTTTTAAAATCGGACAACACTGCATTATAAAGCACATCTTAAAGTATCATAATACGCAATAAAAAATTTTCATTAATACATAATTCGATTTTTGGTCAAAAATCACTGGAAAAAGAAAAATACGTTCCGCTAGTGAAAAAAGTATGTAACAACAGATTATGTATTTCCAATTGTTTTCAAAAACCTTATATAATTAAGATTTCTAGTGTCCTTTTTAAGGAAAAAAAGCCTGCAATTTTTTTCACTCTACCCTGTAGACATTATGGACCTCTACAAAAAATATTAATTAAACCTTTTGAGTAAACCCTTGGACCTTTTTGGTGATGGTGCCTTGAAATGCGCTAGTAATGTGTGGTTGCCTCTAATATAGCTTTCCAATGTGCCAACAAGTGTCTTCTTACTCAAAGAAAACTAGTAAAAAGTAGATATCATTTGCAAGTTAATACAATTGAAACGAATTTCCCTTTAAAATTTATTTCATATTATATCTATTTACCGTTTCACAGGTGTCCAAATTCTGTTAAAAATAATTTCACACCAAACACATTTCTGCTCAATCCCAAAACATTTCCTACAAAACAGGAAAAAATGCAATAAAATCTGGAATTTTTGAGTGCTCTGCTGATGTAGGAATGTCCCCAGATTTAAATAACACCGTGTGTAATTCAGGAATAAGTTTTCCAAAGAATCCCTTTTTGACCCCTGACTACGTGCCCAACATATTTCTTCCCTTTGTTAGCCGACTTTTATCACGTACTTAGTGGCGCGTGTGGCTAACCCCTTTATATTTGCACACAATTTATATGAAATAGCACTGGAAAAGTGAAGTAACCGCACCCACATGTGAATGTTTCCTTTATAAATGTTTTACAAGAATAAAAGGAAGCAACTTGGATGGATGGATGGATGTATTCCTAGCTAAGAAATTTCTGGTTCAAAAGTCTCCAAGCACTTTTACATTTCTCTTAAGCGCGAACACTAAATTTGAACAATGAAAGTGTTATCACCTGAATTAACCCCAATAATTTTGTTTGGCTTGGCAATAAATGCAGAACAAGACTTTCGACTTTTATAATAATATAATTGAACCTATAGAAAATTTAACTTGCATCTGGCTACTTTCGAAAAGTATCATCGCCCTACTGCACAGCTTCCTACGTAGCTGTAGTAAATACCAGATTCCATCTAAGTTACTAAAAGAATTATCGTTGGAAAAGTTGTTAACGGGAAATATATCTACCCATGATGAAATATGTGATGATTTCCCACAAAAGTCATTTGACGTTTTTCTCTGGAGTTCCGCATCAATCCTCTTGGGCTTCTTGTGAAATATTATTCTTTTGCCAGATATTATCTGGATCTAATGTAATTAGGAACACACGAATTGAGTTTTCTGTAGTATTTTTCTCTGGAACATTTCCTAGAAAGAAAAAAATCCACTGAATGTTAACTTTCCGATTTTCGGTCTCGTTCAGAAAGTTTTCCAGTGGTATACTATACTCTCTAGAGAATGAACTCCAGATGTTCTTCAATTAAATTCACAAATCCCAAGATAAAATATTTGCAGCTTCTGCCAAAATTAAATTCTATGCTTACCCGTACTACTGCACGAATTTTATAGTACTAATATTTACTGATTTAATGCACCCTAGTGACCTAGTCAGGAATCTCGTCTGTTCCTGGGAAAATTTTTGTCATACAAAAATAAAGTGATACGCAACTTTAATTATGAGACCTAGATTCTGTACAAAAAGGCAAAGGAAGGTGACTTTCATGTGGCTTTCAAGAAGGTCATTTAATACCTCAGAGACGACAAAGGTAAATTCCGACTAGTTCAACTAAATTGGCCAGCAGTCTCCTTTCTGTCGACGTCATAACATAGTTTTCACTATGGAGTCCCTTGAAGATTTTCACACAATCCAAAATAAACCGATGCTCATAAGCGAGAGGACTGATAACTTTGAGAGTTTGCAAAACATCAATATGTAAATATTGAGAGATTTTATACTTTAATTAATTACTGAATGTACGCAGTGTTCAATTCATAAATCCCTGTTTGAAGGGCCGCTAATAAAGATCCAGTTTAAAGGACATGCGACAGTTCGATTCACAAATTAAAAAAATTGCATTTTTTTTTTACAAGTAACTGCAGAGGTTAAAATTTCTTTAAATTCCTTCAGGACTTTTATGTGACTAACCCTGCAGTATGTCGACAAAATCTCTATCTTTTGCAATTAAGTATATTCATAGTGATCTCCTTCTTCATCCTTCTGAGGCGGACATGGAGCAATTCCAGAGGGGGCTTTCAAACAAACAAATTTAATATTTTTGGATTATTTGGTGGTGGTGATGTGGCTGTCTTACTCGACAGCACAGCTTTGATCCAAAGAATTATATAAGTTTGTAAGCCACCTCTATTAGATACACTCTCTACAGCCTCAAAGGTGGTGCTATCTAAAGTCCCTCAATGCCCAAGAAAACGTTTGAGGCAACTTTTACCCATTATTACCCTTTATTGTGTAGTAATTGGATGATTTAGAGCCGTTATAATTTATTTGTTTGCTTTGTATCCTGCAAATTATATCTTTCAGAACTTCGGTTTTTTATGATGATTAATCACCTTCTCCATCTTCACCGAGGATACAATGGATCGTTTGATCTCATTATGATGCACGGTTCGGGTCTCGCCGTCTTGGCCATGAAACCGCAGTGCCTAGAGGAGCTCCACTATCTGCTTTCCATCCACCCGTCCTTTTCTCACGACTCATCCAAGATATATAGTCAGAGTCAAGCCTCCAGAGACTGCCTCATTCACGCACACTGTACAGAAGGACACAAACTGGTCGCCTACACACTGAAACAGTTCCGAAGACTTAGCACCAGTGATTTTAAGGCTTGGCTGGAAGAACCTTTCTTGTCAATTTGGCCATCACACACTCAATACACTAAAGTTCGGAGATGTCTTTTTGAACATACCACACCCGAAGCAATCCAATCTGATTAGATGCCATGTTCACGGCATGGAAAACTTTATAGGTGTGTGCGACTCTAAAGTGTAACCTCTCGGGACTCTATTATAGTGTAACAAAATTTTTCGTTAGGCAGGTTTTCTTTTTATTTGACGACTCTAAATTCAAAACTTTTCAAAATTTTCTCTTGCCTGGAGTACTTTTAATCTTTGGTTTTAAATGCTCTCCGCTTTAAAATCTTTAAGGAAATTTTGACTGTTTTGTTTTATTTTGCCTGTTGGGCTTTTTTCAAATTATTTAGGAATATATTAAGTTCCGTTTAGGTGTTTGTTTAATTAGCTCGTCGTTAGTGATGAATTTTATTATTCCTATAGTGTTTTATACAGGGTGATGCGGAAAGATAGGTTCCCACATTTGTAGGGTGCCTTGAGTAAAGTTTGCTCTGAAACATGCCCCCCCCCTTGTAAACTCACTTCTTAACCTTTATTGTTTAAATTGAAGATTTTTCGTTTTTGGAGAGTGGTGCTCTTACCCAAAATGTCCTAAATCCTGTAAGGGACATCGCGGCACAATGATGTGGGTCCTGTTAGCTTTTTGACTTTAATTCTAGAAAGTAGGACATTCAAGTATAGTGCTTTGTAGGATTGTGCTTTACAGGATTTAAGGGAATTGAAGTAAGAGCACCTCACTCCAAAGACGAAAAATTTTCAATTTAAAAAATAAAGCTGAAGGAGTTATTTTAGAAGTGGAGGGAGGTATCGGGACAAAGATTTATTAGGATTTAGCAGTTCGCTACGTAATTGATGTTTCAACTAATAAATACTACATTTTTAATTTTGAAGAGCATATCACACATTCAAATAACAATGTAGAAGGAAAAGGTTTTAAGTTTTGATTATACAAAACAAACTTATTGAGTTCGTAAATTATTGGGAATGATTGAATTTATTTAGCACTTAGTGTATCCAGACTGTGAACAAATACTTTTGCCGCAATTGTATTTTTAGGGGCGTCAGTAAGACACTTTGAAATTTTATAGAGACCAAAATCATGATACCGAAATTTAGGCAAACACTTTGAAGAAATCTTTTCAGAGAACTCATGAATTTGTAAAATTATTGACAAGAAATTCAATGTAAGAATTTTTCATTAATAGTTGGAATTTTGTCGTGAAAGGGCGTAAAATAAAAATCGTATTGCCCATTAATTTGTTTTGTAAAAAGGAATTTGTAAATTAATTTAATTTTATTGAAAATAAGATATTTAACTAAAAATATAAGTCAAGGTATTATAATAATGATGAAGTGAATAAAGATAATTTTTCTTGACAAAATAAGACGTCAAGAATAAAATTTAAAATATATATATATAATTGATGAGATGGGACTTGGTGACTTAGCTTGGGACTATAATTACCCAATCCCATTTCGAGGAAACCCCATAAAATCGATTGGCGTATGTTGGAACACATCTTTCCGCATCACCCTGTATAAGACACTATAAACCCTATACATACTTTTGATGTGTCTTTTTATCTTATTTTTGGATTAAGTTTCTTAATATTTTTCTAGCTTTAAAACGATGTACCATCCCAGCCCCCCTCCCATTTAAGACTTTTGAGAGATGGCTGACTATATATATATATTTTTCCGTCGTGGCATGGTTTATTTTTTTTTGTGTGGTTCTTAGGATTAGAGTTAGCTCTCTCTCTATCTTTTTCTCTTTCTCTCTCCTGCAAGCATATCACTGCCCCAGTCTTCTCTTCTGGGTCAAATATGGATTCTTGCAGGATAGCTCAAAAGTTACATTCACTTTTTTAAATAAAAATTTACCAAAACTACAGAAAAACTTGGGGGAATATAACAGCTGAAGGCAACTTCTGGGGGTTAATGGAAAAATGTTTTCATCTACTCACCGCAAAAAATACAATGGTATACCGAAATGCACCTTGATCTAAATCAGGCAGCCTACAGTTGTTCGAATAATGAATCCGCAACTACGTAGTAAAATTACTGTATTTTCCCTTATCCGACAATACACCATCTTTGAAATATTCTACGCTTATTTTCCGTATTCTAAAAGATGTATATCTTAACCCCTGTCAGAATCATAATAAACAGACACAAAGGTCATCAGAAAGTCTAAATTAACCAAGGTTTTCATTTAGAGCATCCTGGTTTTCCACCTGAATTCTCACTCTAGTTTAAATTTTCTTTGAAGCTGAATAGGTCTTCTACTGTCCACGGATAACTGGGGTATCTTACAATCGACACTAATTGCATTTAAACATCTGTATAACTATAGTTTGGGGAAACTTCCGAATTTATTTGGTCCAATTTCTGGTAACAAGAAAATAGTAGTCTGTCGTCTTTCTTCATGACTTTCCAATTAGCCTCTCCAATTTATTAAATGTTGCACAAGTTCGATTCGCTTAAATTCGCCTTAATTTCGTTTCCTAATGACTTCGGCGGAAACTATTTGCAACAGCTTGCCACCTTGAAATACTCGTATATTGATTTGCCCTCCTCAATTAGTAAGTTCAGGTGTTCAATCAAATATCACCTTGCAGAGCATGTCTTTCTCGTCGGGCTACCACATGACGAAATTACTTTTAATAGCTGCTATTTTCCTTGGTGAAAGTTCAAGTTACCAGAAAGTTACTGCTAAGTTTTGAACTTAAGGGTTTTGAAGATAACTTTTTAACGAGGGGTTTGGGCGAGTAACAGAATGATTTAAGACAGGCTGCAAGTTAAGAGTAAATATGAACTAATGTGAAAATACAAGCTAACCTGGGTCGAATCTATTACCAAATTTTATCTGACAAATTCCAGAAAGTTAATTAGTTCCTGTTACCTTCTAAGCTTATGTAATTACTTTTGATTATAGTTCAATAAGTTACATAAAGTTCTTGAACTACATCAACTAAATTATAGACCATCTAGAGGACAGTAAAATTGATTTTTTCAGTAGGATTTCCGACCTTTTCTAATTGTTATTCCTTCCATGCAGAAAATTTTATCAAACCATGGAAACAGAGCAAGCGTTTTAATAAACTGTTATTACAACAACTCCTAAATAAGATTTTTTTTAATTCGATTTTAGCGCAAAAGTTCCTCACTTTGTGATTTTAACGTAAATTTAATTTTCTATCTCATGTTCTTTCCAGCCATCGATTATCTCTCTGATGGAAAAACTCCAAGAATTTACTTGAACTTCTGATGTTTTATTATCTGAAAAAAACTTTTCCAACACTTGAGCTTCTCAAATTTAGGAAAACTCTGATGTCTATAATATATGAAACTTTCTCCTTTTGACGGAAAGGATCAACTTATCCTCAGAAGGATTTATAAAAAGTTATCAACGACCGCACGACGTAGAACCGTTCGTGGTGGCAAGCAAGGACGTATCATCGACGTGAACCGCTCTCTTCAAAGCCACTAGAGAAGGGGCAACACTACGCGGCTTTTCTGGCAACTCCAAGTTAAATTTCCTCTGTCGAAGTATTAAGTCAATCCAGGTCAATAAGTGTCAGCCACGCCACACCATTGAGGAGTTTTGCAGACAATATCCAGTGGCTCTTTAACAGAAAAGATTCCAAACTATTGTACCGAAAGCTTTTCGGATCCACGTAGCTATTCTTCACAGTTTTTTTTTTTAAATAAAAGTCACCCTTACCTTCTTTCTAAAAATAAGTATACTCCTAAGGGCAGATAATACCATAAATATCACGACCAAAATTTCTGCCTTCATTTAAGAATAGGGGAAGAACTTCATCTGGTCCGAAAGCCTTAAACAGTGAGAAGGTCCTCTTCTTTCTCTTTCTCTTCATTCATAATTTTAGCTAATGTGTGCTAGTCCACCTTTTGGGAAGTGTAATCAGATCTTTCTTCGGCGATTTTATCCTGAGGCGACTTACTATCAGATAAGTATATCATGGGATGTCGAACAGTCAGCTCTACTTCCGATGTTCATCCACATGTCTCCAAGAAGGAGTTCACAATATCTCTTTTTCCTACTTCCTGACAAGAGCCTTTTAGTACTTAGATTTGCATCTGTCTCCCAGAAGAACGACGCAAAAGTTTTTGTTTTCTTGAAGAGGACTTGAATACTTTTATTCTTGGTGCGGGGAAATGACTTGGAACTTAACATGAGGAAATAAGTAAATGTGAGGTCATGTCATTCTTTAGAAAGCGCCACTCTATTAACTCCGTCTACACATTCGCTACAAATAGTATTCAGATTGTACGCGAAATCTGTTACTGACCTGGCGTGAAGCTTAATTCCAAGTTTGATTTTGTTTCCCACATTAATTATGCTGCTTCTATGGGAAACTCCATGCTGGGCTTCATTAAACGCTGCTCCAAATAGTTCTCTGATCTTCAAGTTTCCTTAACATTACATTAGCTCGTTTGTCCGACTACTTCTTGAGCACGCACCGCAGGTATGAAATCCTTCCTACTCTGTCTGTATTGAGTCTGTTTAGCGCGGGTTCATTATATTTTCTCTTAGGGATCTCCCTTGGAATGACCCTATGATTCGTCCACCTTATCGCGAACGGCTTAATCTTCTTGGCAAGACTTCCTTGAGAGGGCGACGTAAGGTTGCGGATATATCCACCAGCTCTTGAATTCCAATATCGACTCTTCAAAGCTCCGTGACAGTGTCGTTCGGGATTAATAGTCAGAACTTGAGGGAAGCCCCCCTTTACATGTTAGTTTTTCCAGAACTAGCTCTGGTAAAAGTGAGCCTATTAATCGCATATGTGTGGCAGTCAATTGCACTTTGATTTAGATGAATCCAAGAGTCTGCTAAAAAATCGTCTTTTCCTGGTCCTGTGATTCATGTTAATACGTGATCATTATTACCATTTTCTTTTCGCGCCTTCTGGGCTAAAAGGGAAACTCGTTATTATTAAGTGAAACGTTGTTGCACGCCTTGATACCTGATAAATTTTTAAATTCAAGTGGATTGCTGCGAAAAGATCAGGAATTCTTCTCACAGAAGAATTTATTTATTAGGTCAGTTTATAATCCCCCAACAGTTTATCCAAAGGAACTGATCTCACTTTTAAAGAATGAACCATAAAAATACGAATACGATACACCATAATTGATGGTGATTTTAACATAAATCTTCTGCAGAATGTTCATTGAAGTGAAAACTTCTTAATGAACTTAGGTTGATTCAACACAAGATGGAGTCACTTGGTGAACACAAACATTTAAATTGAATTAAATTTTGAAGTGAAATTCACTTTGAAAAATACTTGAAAAATGTCCACATGAATAGAAAATTTCTTTCTAGGTAGAAAGAAACTATTTCGATCGGTCGGTGCAACACACTGACGATGATCAAGTTGCCTTGCTGTGATCGAAACATTTTTTTTTTTCAACTAAAACGAAATTTTCTGTTCATGTGGTGTAATCACTTCCAACATTAAACGCTGTGACAATTTCTCTCCACAAGAACTAAGTATTTCGCCGCTTCGAATTCACCTCAACCTTCGCTTGTCTCGTTTGTTCAGCTTTTTGAAGTTTTTATTGACAATACTTATGCCATTTCTCATTATTTTCAATTCAATTTTAACTACACCATAATATGCTCAGATCTGAAAAGTTTCACAAGTTATCCCTATAGCAAAAGCCAAGAACTCAACACAGTCAAGCAAATTTAGACCTAAAAATCTTTTAGCATCCTTGCAGAGAACTAATCATATGAAAAAGTGTATATTAATCAGAAATGTTCTGATTTGATTGTTTTGAACGCTGGTGTTCCTCAAGAATCAGTTTAGGGTCCTTTATTATTTTCGTTATACGATAATGACTTTGCCGAAATTGGTCTGCGTGGTGATATTGTAAGATATGTAAATGACGTATAGCTATTTAGATTTGATAAGACAAATGAGCACTGTGATATAATCAGTGAAATAGATGAATAGATGGGTATATAAAAACTGTCTTAAGATTAATGCTCGTAAATCAAATGCTATTCTTATATTCAAAAAAGCGCTGGATACTTTTAGCTTTCCTCCTGTAATCCTTAACCCACAAAAACACAACTTAGGCGGAAGGAAATTAAAGAACGGAAGATTTGGAAATTTTAACCTGACAAATGTTCCAAGTGAGCCACAATTTTTGGCATTAAATTATTACTGTGCAACATCTCAATAGCTTCGCAAGTATAATTCTTGTCAGCAGAATCGCCTCAAGCACTAATATCCAGATAAATCGACGTATCCTGTACAAGATTTGAACCCACGCCAACAGGGAAGAAAATCTATAAAGGTGCCCCTCAGCCTGCTCGGCCACCGGCACTATAATTTCAATCGATAAAACGATCAAAAATCTTGAAATTAAGGCAACTTTGGCATTTTTCAACAATCACTCGAAAACGTTTAATAAAAACTGCAGTAATTCCTCTGATCGACTGCTGCGATAGTTTTTATAGTATCACTGTTTCAGCAAACTTCTCATGGCTTTTAGTGCTCTTCGTCTCGCAATATAGTGCAGAACTTCTTGGCATGACACTTTCTTTTACTTTCTTCAGACTTCCACCCATTTCCCAGGAGAGTGGTTGAGGAGCCTTCTAGAAGGGTTTATGATATAATCTTTGACCATAGGCAGGCCTTTTTGTCAATATTTGTTAGAAAATATACCTCGAAAGACTTAAACGCTGTAGTATTGACTCTCCGCTTTCGTGGCGGCAGGTTTTTTCTTTCATATTGGGATTAAATCTATTCATAAGCACAGATCAGAACATTCCACAATCTGCTCTCCTTGGGTTTCTATACGGTAAGTGAGTACGTAGAGATAAGTACATCAGCTATAGTAGAAATTCTATATAGCTGTGAACAAAAAGAGACCACCTTGCAGCATAATAATAAATTCACGGCGCTACACAGAGAAAATGTGATGTTAACGACGACATTATTAAAATTCTCGCCTGGTTCGGTGTGAATCGCATCGCTTTTAATGCATTCACACTCCTTTTCATAAGGCCATTACCTCTGAAAGGAGCATTGACGAAATATTCCTTTTCTAACGCTCTTCTATCGTCACTATAATAGACATTGTCCCAGCGTAATATCTGCTCTAATTTCCCGTACCCGCTCTTTTTACGCTTTCATCATCCAGATAGGATCTAAGGGAATATCCTTGAAAAGAATTGTACGAACGTGTGAACAAATTACCGTCATCTCTTTTCCCTGTCGATTATAGGCTGCAGTTATTTAAGCAGGGTGTGTTCCAACACCCATGCTCGATCCCGTAATCCCATTTCCTTTCTGCAAAGGCTATACTTGATATCATAAATTATTTCCTGAGCGTCTAGATGTTGTATACATCCTGTATATAATTATTAATAATTAATCAACATTCTTATTACTATAATTTACTCTGGTGGGGGCACGGTGTCATGGTATAATCATCCTGCATACATTTTATGTTCAAGCTTAACTGCTGGTTTTGATATTTAAGATAAGAGATTGGAAGGGAACATTATGTACCATAGTCCTTAGAAAAAGAAATCGTAAGTGTCTTTAAATAAAGGAAACTTTAGTGACTTCTCTTTGGAGTTACTAAAGCGGTAAACTGAAATTACCTGAACATCCTTTTCATCTCTAATTGCCTTCTGTTTACTTCTGCCATATCTAAGCGCAAGTTTCTTGTTTCTTTGTAAGTACTCAGCCATACGTTCCTTCCAAATCCCTAAAAAGAAGCTCACTAGTACCGTGAATTCCATTTTGACTTTTACCTTGAATTGCTATTATTATAGATGTAAGAAGGTTCGTTCAAAGGCCATCAATTCTTCTTCATACTTCAAATACTTCCCTCTCCTTGACATTTCTAGAACAATTTGCTATCGCGAAACGAATAAGGTTTCACTTTTTCACCTTACATCCGCGTTTGTGAGGGATCCCCCTTTGCACACAAATATTTTCCGCTGTATATTGGGTTCGTTTTTAATATTTAATAAGCGTTCTTGTGATTTTCTCACTCTTCCGACGCTATTCTATCAACCCAAGGCTATAAGCGTTCTTTCTTTTTACTTACTGGAAGTGGAAGCCTTTTTTAAAATATGATTATGAAATAAGGTACTATGATTGTCTCTCTCAAGCTGTGGGCAATCTTTTGCGTTCCTAGGAATATTTACAAGCCATTGGTAGAACTCTGGGCGTATTCTTTTAGTTTGCCCACGTAATTTCGATACTGGCATCTTTTGTTGTTTCCAAAACCTTTAACAATTATTATAAAAGGGTCTAAGTAATTCGAATTTCTGCCTCTTTAAACTGCAGGTTCTTATAGGTTTTCTAACATCACCGCTAAAGTACCAATGTATAAATAAATAAAATTTAAATATTCAGGGAAATCACAGGAAGTTCAGTTTACTTATTTTTATCAAGCAATTTAATAAATTCTCCCGGTGAAATTAATCTCTTACAAAGCACTTTACGTGCAATTAACCTTGACAGCATTTCAAGCTGACTCCCCTTACATCAAAGGCCTTTGATATTAAGAACCTCCTAAGAAGGCTAAGTGTTCTTCTTATTTTGCAGATTTCTAGAAAGCGTAATGCTGTTGTCTACTGAAATTCTCTCTAATGGAACCCTAAGCAGCAGATGTTATAATGAATTAGGGAGATGGCCCCAAACACAGGGTGTGTACAGCATATAGTAATTATACCAGGGGCTTTTGTTAAGAACATTTCATTTTATATTCTGCGACATCTATGATCTCCCTCTGTGCACTCATAACAAAGTTATCTTAATTTGCATTCTCGAGGAATAATGCCTTGGTGTGCAATGAAGGCGATAAGGGAACCATTGATTGCCGCCTTCTTAAAGAAGTGAAGTGAAGAGATTTGCAAACACCTCTACAGTGAGTTAAAATTGAAAGCATGTTCGATTTCTTCTGCTGCGGCATACAATCGATTTTTTAAAGGACCTGAGATGCATGTCTTATGCAACTCTATTCGGGCTTATCAATGGAAATATCCAAAGAATTTTAATGATTTAGAAAATTTTCATCTTTTTAGAGTTTCGTATGTCCAAATAAAAAAACGAACCCTTATAGGGTCACTCGTGTGTCCTTCTGTCCGTTTGTCACAGCCAATTTGCTCCAAAACTACTGGACCGAAGTTGAAATTTGGTACACATATGAATATCTGTGACCCACATACGGACGTGTAACGTAAATAAATAAATTTTAAACGTGGGGTCACTTTTGGGGGCCAAATTAGAAAATAAAATAAAAAAAAGTTTTGCAAATTGTATCGTGTGACATATCAAATGAAATACATTTTTTATATTGTCTCAAAAGAAATCTGTGGTCTTAAAATAACATGGTGAATCTCTCAATATTGTGCGTAACAAATCAAAAAATGAAATATCAGATACCTTCTATGCTTGGTCTTAGTCAAGAATATACGACAAGACAAAATTCAACAACAGACAATATATTCAGCAATTTTCCTTTACAATCCGGTACCATATATACTTTTTTAGTTACCACAAACAAATTTGGGTCAGATTTAAAAAAACCATGGTAGATAATATTCATCGTACCCTCTTCACGCGAGTTCAGCTCGCATTTATCCGGGTTTTTTTCAGGGTCTCAGAAAAATATAAATAAGTGAATTTACTATTTTCGATAAGAGTTATGATAAAAAATGAAAAGTCTGTCAGATGTGGCATTGTGGCAAAGATTATACCCAGTTGAAATCTTGCTTACCGTAAAAGACGTTGAACCATACCAACTTATTCAAAGAAAAATCCAGAAAAGAAGGTCCAGAAAAGGACCTTGCACGCCCCGGAGGGCACAACGTAACTCTTTTATTAATACTTTAATAGGCATTATTTTGATTCTCTTTCTTGTTGATCAATTGCAAACTTCATCTTAAAAAACTATCAAACTGCTGCCATCTATGCGTCATATTCATAAAAAGAAAAAACTGCGCTGGTTCGCCTCTGTATCTCCTCAGCTGAACCTGAAGTTCTGATTAAGCCATACATGAAATATGAATTGAAAAATAAAATAGGAAAGTGGGAAATATATAGTAAAGAGTACAAAAAGAAGTGCGAAAGTCTTCCACAATTTAGAAGTAAGTTTCCAAATTTATGCTATTCATAACTGAGTTGGTATTATTACATTAGGTTAGCTGGGTTCAAGAAATAAGGCTGATAATTTTGCCTTTTGCAAAATATATAAGGTAGACGAAAGTGTGGCGTATAAACATGATCTAGTGTAAGAACACTCGACAGCTAAAACACGTATATTAAATAATCATAAAATTCACGTGAAAAAAACATACATCAAATGATCTAGACAAATTCGGCATTTCGTCTGGAACATTATATTTAATGAAATGAATTCTTATCCTTTAGGAGTTGTTTATATTTTGGATAAGAAGATGAAAACAGCTGATTTACTTATAGATACTTTTGAGTGAGCTGTTCATCGGTTACTGGAATGAAATAACTGATACAATAATCCACCTCAGAGCGATCAATCACAATACTAATTACAATATTAGAATCAAAATAGCAAATGGCACACGAGTTTGAAATATAAAATTCTAATTTGGACGAATTTGTACGACTGAAAAATTAAATTTGGGCTACTTTCTAAATGAAAAAGTTTAAAACTCTGAGCAGTATCTGAAGTTCTCAAAACTGCAGACTTTTTATGGAGAATAAATAAAAATTTCTAGCTCTCAAAGTGTTATATCTACAAGGAAAATTATCTTCTACTGATTTAATCTTCTGCTGCTGAACTTCAAGAAACTTAATACGTTTGTAAATACCACACATTATGTTGAACTTATACGAAAGTTATATAAAACCATTGTCGAGAATAGGAGAGGAAAACTGTCACGAAAAGTACTGCTCTTACACGATAATGCGCCGTAAACACGGCTGCTATTCCACAGGCTGGCGTCAAGGACTGAGGCTTTGAGGAATTAGATCATCCACCTTATAGTCCAGATTTGGCCTCAAGTGACTATTTTTTTTTTGCCAAACTAAAATCAGATTTTCGGGAAAGGAGTTTAATTCCTACGAAGAAATCCATGAGGCGGTTAGGTATAGCATTTTGAAGACAAATCCTTAGATTACTATTTTAATGGTATTAAAGCACTCATTAAAATATTTGAAAAATGTGTTGAAATAAAGGGAGAATATATCGAAAAATAATAAAAAGAAATAAGTATTTTTCCTCTCTCACCCCTTCTACCCCAGGCCACGAAAACCTAGACCGCACCACGTATATGCTACAAAAAATTTCACCAGGGACAACTTGAAATTTGAATGTTCAGATTCCTTCGAGTATTTGACAAGTAGTTTTTGCTAATAAAATATGTATAAAATCGTAAATCACCGTAAATCGAAAGAAACTAGAATATGTAGAGAATGTCGATGAAAGCTGTTGAAACATACAGCGTGTAGGTATCCTACCAAAAGCAACAAGAGAAAGTGTAACATAATAAAAGTGGCTCAATCATCCACAGGATGCTTAAGGATATCCAAGAGAGACAGACTCATACAGGTGGCTAAAACCATACGACCATGACGTTACTACCTTAATAAAACTGGTATCCACAATGAGTACAGATAACACAGTTCTGTTTAGTTTCCACTTTCCTTTCAAGCCATATAGAATATACAATATTTTTTTAGTATTGTGCTAGTAGGCATTTTAAAAAACCAAAAAAAAATGTAATATTGTGGTAATAAAAACATATTATTTCAAAAGAAATGCACAAATCTTTAACAGACCATAGTAATTTTTAGCACAGTTTTTAAGCAACTATGAGGGGCACCAATTGTTACGCCACTCTTCTAAAGGAGGTCATCTGGAGGACTATAAGGCCATGGCTAGGCTGCACCGTCATGAAGATCTTGTGCTCTGATTGTTCTTATCTTCTCGGTTCCAAATCAGTAATTCAAGTCGATTGAATAATTTTAATTTATTAAATAGGATGAAACTTCCTTACAAATTGTTCAAGAAATATTCCTGAAAATTCAGGGTCGCTGGTGAAATAAAAGGCTATTAATGTTGCCTATGATGACGAGAGAACTGTGTCCTGGTTCCGGTTCCTTTATTTTTAAAACGTTTTATTAGAATACTTTTTCAAGACTGACAAGAAAAAACAAAATCACGCAAAACCAAAAAAGGGTCGCATACTATAATTCCCTGACGACACCCAGTGCCAAAGTAGATTTTGCCAAAAACAAACCTGACAAATGTTAAAAGATGGTAGCAACCTGAATGCGACCGAGCGGCTGACGCCACACTACTCCCCCTCCAGCGAAGCCTAAGGCGAGCGAAAACGCACAGGAGGCTTAGTAGTTCGTCCAGTTCTGGTGACTCGTCTCGGAAGAAAGGTGTTGCCATCGGGCAAAAATATTATCCTTTGACCATTGATATTCGCAGGATTCGACTCGTCCGGAATTCGAGGCCAGGCGGAAGACTGCTGCTGTCCAGATTCGCCAAAGTCCGCCGGTGCTCCCGAGTCCTCAATCACTGGCTGAGGCGACAGCTCGGGCGGAACCGACGGAGTCGCAGGACCACCTCCGGGCACTGGCACGGACAGTCGTCGCGACGTAGACGGACCAGGCCAGAAGTCGGAAGGAAATCACCCGAATCTGAATCGGAAAAGTTAACGCAGAAACAAGGCTTAAGCCTGTTAATTGACGTGTTAATTTGTTTACCATTAATGTTGAGCGTGAAAAAATTTTCATGACGAGAGACAACTTTAAATGGGCCTTGGTAAGGAGATTGTAATGCAGAACGCAAGGAATCAACCCGTACAAAAACATAGGGCGCAGTAAAAAGTTCTTTGAAAATAAAAATTCTCTGCTTAGAGTGACGAGAAGCCTCAACTGGTCTAACACGCTCGAAAAATTCTTCCAAAGCAGTAATAAATTCAATTTGTGAATTGAATCCGGTAGGACTAAATAGATCACAAGGTAG
>QYTT01090404.1:380-21202 GCA_006980735.1 Dasypogon diadema
GAATTGTAATCATAGCAAATGCGATTGATTACTTTACGTAATTAAGAATCAGAAATCGATTACATTTTGCCCAACTCTGCTTTTGAGTTAGCTCGGAAAGTACGTATGAAAATTGAAATATACCAAAGTCCAATTCCATGAATGAAGAAAAGTCGTGAAGATTGTAAATAGTTGTATGTCTTGCAATTTATTTTAAAAGTGTGATTAAAAGAATTTGAACAAATTAATAATTCCCAGAGATAGCCAAGGGTATGGTTTTAAATATCATGCCGCAAATGCTGTACTTCAATTTCAAGTAATTGTCCAGACTGCAATTCAGATTCGACGGTGATATTAGTGAAACATAATGAAATTTACAAAGATCACAATTTTTGAAGGCAGTATTTATTTTTCTTCGATTAAAATTATCAACTGAAGAGTAAACTGGAATACTATAGGTTATGAATGGAACAATAACAGTTCGAAATATTAGCAGGTCTCCCAATGAAGTGACATTAGCACAACGCGACAGTGATCTTAAAGTGCCATAGATTTTTGGTAAAATATTCACATACTCAGTTCATGTAAGGGTTTTATTAAATAATGACATCAAGATTTTTTACTGTCAATAAAGAATATAATTACATTTTCAAATATAATAGGAGGAATTGCTTCGTATGCCTAAAATTTAGAAGCGTGTAAATGAGTTTATTATACTGAGATCTAGTTTTAACAGATTGCAGGTCAGAATATTCATTTTAGATACGCTACTATTAATATCATAAGAAGATGCACGTAGTATTATGTGCACATCGTCAGCATACATGTAGATTAATGAATATTTTAGTGCCTTAAATAAATTATTAAAAAAAAATAAGCTAAATAAAAGGGGCCCAAACATCGACCCTCATGGGACACCAGATGATACTTTTAGCTGGCGGGATACTGAAGTATCAGAAAATACAACTTGTGATCCCCATACAAGTATTTCAACACAAACTAAATGTCGAACTGGTCGCCCAACTAAATTTACTGTTTGAGAAAAGAAGAAAATATTGACTCTGATTCACCAAAATCTCCGATTAAGTGCATCACAAATAGTAGACAAACTAAAACGTGCATTTGGGAATATCCGTAACAGTATGCCGCCCAATTAATGGAGTTGATTGTAGGTCACGTATTGCCATCTAGCTTAAAAAAATATCGGTGTGGCTATCAAAATGAATTCTTTCATATCCTTAGCGCGATACAGCCTAAACATAAAATTTTATGACAATATCTTTAAAACTTAAGAAAGGTGTGATTTATCCTAAAACACTTTTTAAGCCTAAAATCCAATTCAAAATGTTGCTATAAGGGAGTACATAGACTTAGAAGTTTAGATCCCAGATTCTAATTGAAGTAGTTAGTTTCACATAATTAGTTTTTATAATTTCATCCTGCCAAAATTTTATTCAGTCAATCTCTATCGCGTGTGTTAAATGTGTATTAATTTACGCCAAATTACTATAATTCATGCAATTTGCATAAACTTTTATGTGCTCGTATGTTGTTGTTATACTGACAAAGATCCAGTATTTAATTTACCCATAGTAAAATAAGACCTTGAATTTGCACTTTTATTCGACTTTTATCATTTCTAATCCTATTTTAGTTTTAATTTAATGCAAAACACCCACATTCATTGCTGCCCACATCTTTAACATAGAAATTTATTGTGAATAAAAGGAAAACAGAATATTTTATATTGACATAGATATTTTTGTGCCTAAATTGGATTCTTTCAAACTGATGACAGAAGTTTTGATTTATTTTCTACTTTACTATTACAACTAGCGTTAGATCTACCTCTTTTCTTTGTTATTCCTTTTTAAAGTGTTACTTGAGTTTAAAAGAAAAAAAATATACACTATCGTACCTTCGCAAAAAATTTAAGCGTAGAAAGTATGAGTGGATTCAGAACTTAAGCGGATTCAAAACTGCGCGGTTTCAGATTTTGATCGGGCTCAAATTTGAGCGGACTCAATCCTGTGCAGACTCACTTCTGAACGAACTCAAAACTAGAGTCCGATCTTAATATGAGCCGATGATTGCGTTGATTCGATATTTGAGTTTCTTGCAACCCTGGTGTACAGCTATTAAAGAATATAATTATTTCACAAATACTGATTTAAGTTATACAATAAATTTAGAAACTAAATACATACAAAAAACATTTAAGAACCACGGCAATTGAATTACTGAGGAATTTTAAGAAATTATTAAGGGTCTTTTCGAATTCAAATTTTTATCTCCGTCTATACCTTGTTATAACAATAATAGCTGTTTTTTTTCATCTGATCCAGATCATTGAAAATTTTGAATTAAGTTGACCTCTTAATAAAAAATAAATAATCAGCGATTTTGAAATCTAAAAAAATTCATCAGATTGCCATGAGGTTGAACAATTCAAAACCTCAAAACGTGAACTCGATATTTTCTAGGTTCTATTTTGACGTTTCCTACGGTTCAAAATCATGGCAATTTGATTAATTTTTCAGACTCTGAAAATATCAACTACTTATACGCAGTTTAGGGCTCAATTCAATTCAAAATTTTCAATGATCCGGTTCAAATGCAAAAAAACACAGTTATTATGTGACGTCAGGCAATAAGCTTGGCTATTCTAAAAATCTGCAGAAAGATAAGAAAACCTGCACGGATTCGTTTACTTTGATTTGCCATCAACTAACTCCAAAGTAGAATCAAATCAACTCAATAGTCGGCTTCGCCGCGAAGCAATCCTTTGATTTAATTGTTATACAAAATAGGTAATCTCAATAGCATAGACTTTAAATCGGATGGATTTGTCTTAACATTACGTCTTACTTACTGTTATATCAGGACGAAGACGAAGATTCAATTCAGAAAAGCTCTAAGGAAAATCACAGAAGAAGAGTGCCTGTACTTTATGATAACTCCCTCAACTGTGAGTTTAACTTCGAAATCAATCAAGAAATTTATTCCATTTGGATGTCACAATTGTACACACCTTTTAAAAGAAGTGCCTTCGATGTAAGTGAAAAAATTTTGCATATTCAAGTCTTTATATAGAGATTTTATCTGAAGGACAAATAGAAGAATCAATACTTCTCCGCAAAGTTTACCAAAGGATACATTGTGCATTGGTTGGGCATTGCAGGCATGTGCGCTTTTAAAAAACAATGCAAATTACTGAGGTTTATTTAATTTAAATATATGTATATTGTATACTAATTTAGAAAAGCTGTTACATATTTGACTAATTAACAATTCTCGGAAAGCCTCCTATTTAAACAATAAATGGATGTCAACATTTTTAACACTACTAACCTTGTAATTTGAACTTTAATGAGCTCTGACCAACGCTCTAGTTGCAATTAAATTTTTCCCACTTTAAGTTATTGGAATGCTGCGGTTTAATGGTTTGCAATCCGTATTTTATAAAGGGGATTTAGCTGCAAAATTTATCAAGATAAAGGAGGTCTTTCTATATGTTCCTAATAGATTGATCTGTCCTAACAATTTTGCATATCCAAATTCACTTTTTCACCACTCAGACTATTTTACGCATTTTTGCAATAATTCGGGTAATGCGACTTATTATCTTCAGAATTCGCTTCTCTTCTTTACCTCTTCTTTACCTCGATTTTTTTTGTTTTGTTTTAAATGATTCAGTTGTTTTATATTTTAACCCTCATAAGTATAGTATGGAAAATTGATGACCGTTAAGGGTTTATCTCATATTTCTAACTATGCATAAGTTCATGTGATTGTTTTTTCAACTAATTTTTCAGTTTTTTTTTCAATTGTATTTACATTCATTCCAAAAATACAGAGTGTCCGGTAATTAATCGATATACGGTATACCAATCGATTCCTTGAAGTGTCCTGATCAACGTTTATTTGGAGACCTTTCTCCCTAAAATCATTCCCTCCTCCGAAAATTTTATGTCCTCTGACCATGTAAAATCCTTATAACTCCTCACAAGGATATTACAGGGTAACGAACAAGGATTTGATCATTTGAAATAGGTTACTTATGGGATGTCCCGATCAGTTGTGCCCTTGGAAAGTTATTCAAGGTCAAAGTTGAAAAATGCGAATTTTTGGTCTTCACACCCTGTATAATGGTGAACTTTTTTCAGTAAATCCTCTACTGTGCGATAATTTTTACACTAGAAATTGAAAGTTGGAAATCAGTATTTTACCTTTATTTGAGAAAGTTTGAGGTGTGCTCCTCTTTTATGCGTTAAGCCTTCTAGGACTAATTATGGGAGGCATGAACCTATTAATCACATGTGCATAACTGTGAATTGTATTAGGGAGCATTTTGATTTGAATGTCTCTAAGCGTGTAGTAAAATCCTTTCCTCTATCATTTAGGTTTGCTGGTGTGTTTTTCAATTACTTCTGTAATCTAATTTACTAATTACTTCTTTTCTGCTATTAATTGGCTTAACCTTTTTAATAGTTACGTGTGTTACATGCTTGTCGAATTGTGTGAACCCTTCGTGCTGAGTTCTTAGCTCCTCATTGAGAAGTGTGCGTTCTTTACTAGAAGGGAAACTCATTATTATTATTGTTAAAATGATTTGATTTTATTTATATTAAATTACTTTTTTCTTCCCTGAGCCCTATTATGATAGTCGCTTGAAATAGACAAGTCAATAAATTTAAACTTAGGGACGGGAAACCTAATCCTTTAATGATTATTAATTGGAATCATCAACATAAGCCTTCTCACATATTTAAGTTTTATTGAGAAGACGATTTCAATCAAAATAGAACTCATTATTTTTATCATTTATATTTTTAAAGATTATTTTACATTTGTGAATATGTATCTGAAATAATGCCGTAACGAATAAGTTTTGTTCATTTGCTAAAGTTTTACACCTGATACATAAAAAAATGATAGTGGTTTTACGGGAATTCCCACCACTGTAGCTGTTTTTTATAGCACAGTATGTTTTGCACACATTATAGGAAATTTATGGGAGTATAAGGCATAGTTAAGAATGTTTCTACCTTTCGAACTGCTGGTAAGGAAAAATCCCTTCAGCCCGCCTACAAAAACCAATCTGTCACACCATGGACACTCAGAAGCGCATTCAAAAAAACCTTACCCCTATTATCTTCGTTAAAATTCCAAGCACAAATTTTATCTGAGAATAAAAACAAATTTTTGTCAAAATTTCCATAAAAACGAAAAAGAGGAAAAACACTTGGTAGACCTTTGATTATAAAATCGAAAAAATAAATATATTTTCTTCAAACCCGCTAAATTTTCCCATCTCCAAAATTTCACAGCTTTCAAGACAAGAAAAAAATATTTTTACGATTTTATGATACATTCAAACCTACCTAGATATAAAAATTAACTGGAATTAATTTATATAAATCCCAGATAAGTCAAAGCTAGTCATTCAATACCTCACGCAATCTTACACACCTTGACCTATTCCTTAATATTAATTAAATTCGGGATCCTTAACAGTTTTTTTTTTAATTAATTAAAGCGGAAATATATAAATTACAAAAGAAGATTGTAAAAGTTTTTAATGGGAAAGTTTTCTTCTTCTCACGTTTGAGGCAATATGCTAAGCACATAAAAAGCCCACCCATGATAATAACTTCTTGAAATACTTTTTTTTTAATATCTGGAAATAATTTCCTTTTCAAACTGCAAACTAGTAATTATTCAAATATTATATAAGAAAGTACTCTGATATATTTTGAACAGAAAAAGTTGCTAGTAAAAAATTGTTCAATAGACTGCCTTAATCACAACACAACAGAACAGAACGAATATTCCATCATTGGGATTAAATATTCACTGAGAATTTACTGGTTACTGAACTTTCTGAAACTGCTACAGATGTTTTCTATCAAAACAAAATCAGTTTTATAATATTCCATAGGTTCTAAACGTAATCCAAATATTGCATTACTTTTGCAACACGTAAAGAAGATGAAAAATCGATTTTTCCCAAGCGAATTTTTAACTATATACTGCAATTTTATTCACTATTTATCTTTCAGTTAAAACAGTCTTGTGCTTAATTCTCACAGTCCGACTAAAAGAAAAATTGTTTGACAAAATTTAAATACTACTTTACCAAATTAGAGAATTCGTAACAACTTCCATAAGAACAATCCAAAAAGAATACTTTTATTTCAGACAAAGGTCGGAAAATGTTGATGATATTACCTTGGGTAAAAGCAGATGCAATTATTCACTAAATTACTTCTAAAATTTTCACTTGTCTTTTCGATTGAAAAACGGAATAAAATTGTCACCTCCTTCCTTTCCAAGGGTTTTCCGGAGAAATCGAAGGCGATGATGGAAAAAACTGACAAAACAAAGCACGCAAACTCAAAATCAGCTGTCATGTAATATTTTTGTTTTTGTGACATCAAGCGCCATCTTTTAGCATTCCGAATATGAAGGAATAGCTGCGTGACCAAGGTTTCGCTCTATAAATAAAAATTCCATTAATAGATCAAAGACCTGAGAATAATCCCCCCAGATGGCAAACGTGCTAGTTTAGGGGTAAAAAATTCAAAAAAGTGGAAAAAGGTAATTGCATTTATTTGTGTCTCAAATTTTAATTCATTAAAGAAAGATCCAGAGCTTACTGCTTATAGAGTACTTTTGTTAAAAATGTAAGTTGCTGAATAACAATAATATTGAACAAGCCAAGTACACGTATGGTAAAGTTTCTTGTTAACACAGCTGCAGAATTACATGTAATGAAGCACTGTGCGAATTGGTTTGAATTTTAAAAAATACAAAATATTAGCATATTGTGCTCACACAAATTTCATCCACACCACTGCTATATCATGAGTATAAAAGTTGTAGGTTTGTTTAAATTAAAACGAGTAAAGTACACAGCTCTGCTATAAAACTAAATGCATTGTATAAAAATCATAGCGTCATATAGTGTTCACCGCAATCTTAGGCTGTGATTACTATATTCATGTTTGTTAGGCCTGGCGCATTTGAACTCAGCTGCCTTACAGTCATCCTCTGGAACCGGAGGGTCTTCACCATTGATGAAAACTCGAGAAAAATCTCCATTTTGTGTGAAATTTCACTTACTTGAGAGCAAAAAGAAAACAGAGAACAAAAATGAAAGATTTAACAATATTGGTGCATGTATAAATTGAATTTGAAAAATTTTCAAGTTCAACTGTTGAAGCCTCAAATATAACTGGTATGAATAAGCGAAAGCACCCTTTAAGACCCGAAACTACCTTCATAATACCATTATTCTATCATAACGCCACATACAATGCCACTCAGTTGGTCACAAAGTATTCACAAACGATGAGCTAGAGGATGGAGTTGAGCATTTTCACAAAAAGAATGCAAAAAATAAACTATTTATGAGCAGGGACTTGATAATAACCTCTGGCATGTAGGGGCTTGTATATCAGGAGTCCTCTGCGGGGCAAAAGGGAGGACTAGTAAATATTAATACACATACCAGGTTGAAATTACTTCAATTCTGCAAAGCATATTTAAATCCAGGGTACGAAAACGCACGCTCATGAGCGTTAAACATTGTCTCATAAACAAACGCTCTCGCTCACGAGCCAAGAGCGCATGCCAATGAAAGCAAAGGCACATCCATGTGCGCGAGCGATAAAATTTTTATGATTAAGATCGCGCTCGTGAGAGAGCCGTGCTAGATGTAGAAAGGCTCACTCGTGTGCGCACGCTATAGGCTCTATTTCTACATCTAGCACAGCTTGCTCACGAGTGCGTGCGTTTATGAAAGAGAGTCAACACCGGCACGCGCTCGTGAGCTCTTGGTAGTTGCTTATGCTCGTGAGCCATTTCGTGTGCGCTCGTGAGCGAGCGTTTTCGTACCCTGCTAAAAACTTACAAAATATTATTAGCTAAAAGTTGAAATAATTTGGTATATAGTGGAAAAGAAAGCCACCTAAAAATTCACTCTACAAAAATCTCACTTTAATGTAAATATTCTGGCTTTTAAGATACAATATAAAGTTTATTTTGCACAAGCAAATCTCTTATTAATGTCATTCCAGTTAGCAATTTCAAATATTGCTTCAACGTAAGATGGTCTCACATTCTTGTATTGCAAGTAGTAAGCATGTTCCCAAACATCAATACCAAAGAGGGGAACAAGACCTAGAAAAAGAATTCCATTTATTTCCTCTTCTCTAGAAGCCAAACGTTATTTAAAAAAAAAACCTGTTGTTGCCTCCAGTGGATCTTGATTGGCACAAGCCGCCAATTGTAGTTTACCAGTCTTCTTATTGTATCCCAACCAACCCCAACCAGATCCTTGAACAGCGACAGTCATAGCAGTCATTTCTTTCTTAAAGTTATCAAAACTTTTAAACTGTGCCTCAATGGCTTGTTTTAATTCTGCCGATGGTTCGGATCGCTGTGGGGAAAGATTCTGCCAAAATATTGTATGGTTAATATGACCACCTCCATTGAATTTAAGAGCACTTCCCAATGCGACAATTTTACTGGCATCGTTTTTAGAAATCGCCTCTTTCAATTGCTCTTCAGCAGCGTTCAAGTTGTTGACATAAGTTTGATGATGTTTTTGGTGGTGTAGCTATTTAATGGACAGGAAAAACTATTGTAATATATAAAAGCAAAGACTCGATATTCAGTTTCAAATTTAACTTAAAAACGAACGTACAAAATTAAGGCAAAATATATTCTGCTAATATCTTCGTCCATCCTTTTTATCTTATAGAGCACCGCATACTGAATTTCAAATTTAGCGCCTTCTCAAATTGACTACATGCTTACCCAGTTTGCAGAAGGGAATCGAAAACATATATCAAAATTTTGCAAATGAAATCGAGAAAAAACTTGTGTTCGAAAAAATTTATATTTAGATCATTTCAATTTTATACTTTCACTCGAGGTTATCAAAAGACCTTGGGTTGTCTACCAGATTACTAGTTTTTGGGTGGAAAACATTTTGCAGGTTGCAAAAAGAATTCCGATAAGATCCGTGAACCGTTCTAAATCAATTTGAATGCATTTAAACTTAGGAGACTAAAGATTCTTTAGTGATTGTAAGAGTTTGTAGATGATAAAAGTTCAACTTAAGCTGAAGTTCATTTAACACTAATTCGTTCCGAACACGAAGAAAAGAAAGTGTATAACTCTCTAAAATAGTTTGCAGGAAGCAAAGCTAACTAAACTAGCATAAAACACAAAACTATCTAAATTCTCATTACTTGGAAGTTCTGCAAAACTAATTACACAAAATCTACCTCCATGATTTCCCGGCAGATAACAGGTTCCAGAGCATTGTAGTCATACGGGAGTTCAGGCAATGTATATTTGGTCCTCACTGATGATTGCAATCCAACTCGCAACCTATTAATAAAATTATTTGTAAAGTTATCAATCTTCTTTGGAAGGTCGAAATGTTTTGGGTGAAGCAGTAATTTATATAACACCACAGCAACGGTACTCCATCACTTACCTATTTAAGGCTATCACTCCCTTGGTTGAAATCATTTTTGAAAATCCTTTTTAAATGCTTAAAAGAAGAGCAGAGCAAATTATGCGAAAATTCAATTAGAACCGGCCAATTTTTCAGAACTTTGACTTTTGAGCAGGCTCAATGAGGTGACGTTTGGAACAACTGTGACCGATCAGTGTTGTAATGCTGTTAAAAATTTCCCGTTTAGGGATATTTGCAAGTACAAACACCACTGAAATTTAAAAAACATGGAGAGAGCATTGTCGGGAGTAACTTCTTTTTTTTACTATTTTGTAAGTGCGTGAACAAGAAAATATGCAAATCTTCAAATGAGTAATTCGTATGGAAATGGGGGATGATAAAAATTTAAAAACATTTCTTTTATTGGAAATTTCAATTTTTGTTCGTCCATACGGACACCATTCACAGACGTTGCCTGTAAACAAGCAAAAATGAGAGTGATTTTCAGAATGCTATGTAAATTGCGAAAAATACAGTGTGTCTCAATCGAAGAAAACCAGTAATCTCTTCAGTACTGTCTTAAACAACACAATTTTACATGGTATAACAAAATTAAAGAAGCGGACAAAATCCTCCACGACACATTCTTTACTAGAGCAATTTCTGCATCAGTGTTTTCTCTTTTTGGCATCAAAAAAGCTTTTCTAGTAAATTTATGAGGCAAAATTTGTAGTTTGTGTAGCCACCTCCATCCAGTACCTGAAGTGAGAGTTGGAAATATTTTTTCAGCACGCAGATGCATCCTAAATGATTACAAGCTCAAGCTTACTCACAAAAGCCTGAAGAGCGCATTTAAATTAATATACGACTCTATATGAAAAAGTTCCGGGAATGGCTCTGTAATGCATGAAACACATTGAAATTTGCGAGAAGTGAAATTTAGAGAGCCCACGTTTCCATAAAGTGACTCACATTACGAGCAGCAAAAAACTTGGCTACTCAGGCCATCTCTATTTCTAAATTGGCTGCTCGCTACTACAGCCGCTAACTCGGATAGGGAGAACGTAAACAATTTAGCCAACTTTGAGATAATTGTTTTGACAGTTACAAAGGATTTGTGTTGTTTGTTTAAAAAAAAAAGACTGAGTAATGGGAGAAAAGCTAGTCCATATATGTGACAACCTTGGCTGCTCGCAACTTGTAATGTGTTCCATCGAGCACCGTTTCCATTTGGCTACTCCTTCGTTGCAAATTTCAATGTGATTCGTGCATCAATCTCAGATAATCTCAAATAATGAAATACGAAGTGGAAATATGCTGCTGTAAACAGAAAAAGCCCACGTTCATCTTTTAATTGCTTTATTGACGTTGCATGGACGTATCCATAAATAAAAAGAGTATATTCATAACTAAAACACTTTTTTAAATTTTTATATAAACACTTCTTTGTACATTTTTAATAAGATTTATATTACTTTTTACTGATCGACTTAATCGTGCTGGTGATTCCTTATTCATCCTTACTTCACAATTTCATTTGTTCTTAAACTTTAGTAAATTAAACGAAAATCTTTCTTTTAATTTACATATAAATAAATGTTCTTACTATTTGTAACAAGACATCTTCCGCATTTATAAAAAAAACTCTTTGTAGTTTATTAGTCAGTTTACAAACATTACAAACAAGAGTTCACTTTCACATACATACTAAAGTTTTTTGTTTAGGCTTAGTTATCTGCAACTTGATGATTTCTTGCTGACTTTCTTCTCGTCATAATCCTTTGATTTGTTTCCTCCTCACTTTCGTCCGCAATTTGTGTATCTTCCTCGTTGAGGTCAATGGATAAAACTGATGATCGTCGGGTTTTCTTCCTGAGTTTTTTATTGCTTCTTAATGTGCATCCATTTGTACTGCTATTCTCACTTGAATCACTATCGTAGTTGCGTTTTTTCATATTAATTTTAGATTTGCTATTATTATTATTATTAGTACCACTTGTAGTACTACACTCAACTGGCTCTTTCGTTGTTGTTTCTTTTTTTGCTGGGTTATCTATGCCATTTACATTTGTCAAATCACTGCCATTGTAAAATATACTATTGCTATTCGTTCGTAAATTAATGGGCTCATTTAAAACGTTACTATTGACAGTAGAACTATTGTGTATAACGTAACTATTTGAACTAATCTTTAAGGTTCGATCTTCACTATCATAACTTCCACTAATTTCTTCGCATTCTTTTATCGTTTGTAAAGTACTTTTTCCGTTCACTAATAGCATTTTATTGGAATCATCTAGACAACCATTTTTCAGTTGAAAATTCTCCCTTTCAAGGACTTGTATTCTCTCCCTTGTTGCTTTAAGTTCCTGCTGCAAGAACAAAATAGTACTTTGCATGCCCTCTACATCTTCATCCAGCTCTTGAATAAAGTCATCAAGTTCTGAAACATATACAAATCAATAAATTTGTGTACCCTTAATATTTCCTGTTAATAGAAAAACATTTTAGAACAAGGAGAATTTTTATATTTTCATTAAGAAGTGAAGCTTTAAACCCACAAACCTTACAACGGATTATATAAAATCTAAATGAAATAATTTTGTGTACGTACCAGACTGTGACTTTTTTACTTCTTCACTAAAGCTTTTCTGCATGGCTAATTCTCCTTCAAGCTTTGCCAAACGGCCATTTGATGTCATTTTCCCCAGTTCTTCGTTTTCCTATTCACATAAAAAATACATAAGAACTTTATTATCAAGTCATCAACGTTTTAATATTACCTGGTACAGTAATCTGCACTTTGCCATTAACCGTTTTCCCGTATTTGAATCTGGCGTAAATTTCCATGCTGATAACTCATTTTGAGTTTCTTCCAACTTAGCTCTAGTAGCTTGGAGTTCAATTTTAAGTTTTTCAAATAGTAAATTAACAGCCGGATCCAGTAATGCCGATCGAAGAGCAACAGGTCCTGGTGCCTGTGCCGATTTGTATTCAGCAATTTGACTCTATAATAGAAGTGTTCTGTATAATATTTCTTATTACACTTTATTTATTAGATAAACTTACAACATAATCCTGGAATTCTTGTTCTTTATTTGCAAGCCTTCTCATAAGAATACGTTCCCTTCGCTGAGCATCAGAAACTTGTTGTTGTAGTCTTGCTTGAGAATCCTTTAATGTTTGATTTTCCTCTGTAAATTACACAAAAATTAAGAATATTAATAAAAACTTAGAAGCAATTAGAAAACAATCAACGACTAGAAGAAATACGAAAGTTCTATAAAACATGGTTTCCAAAAAACTATTCGAAATCATACCAATAAGTTATCAGTAATTTTCTTTAAATTGTGTGACTCATTTCATCCACTTCTCCAGGATGTTTGGATTTTTTTGATATCGCATTTTTCTGGTTTGCTGAGACTCTGTAGAAAGGAGTAGTGCGCTGCCAAGCCACACTTAACAAAACTTTTTTTTCTCTTTTTTTTTTAATAACTTACAAACCTTTTTAATACACACTTTATACACTTTATTTTTTTCTTTCGATTTTCTTATACCTTTCCTTTCTTTTTATACACTGATTCAACACTATCACAAACATGCACTGGTAAATTTCCTTTCTTGCAAAACCGCTACAATTTTTCACTCCTTATAGATTATAAAAACCTTAATTTAATCTGTACTATTATTTTAATTCAATCTTAACTTATGATAAAATAGAAGCATATGCTAAGAGGGTAATTAGCTGTAAGTTAGTAATGTTATAGTAATGTTAACGCTAAACAGTTTGTTGTAAAAAGAATACCAGAATCTGCTGGGTTTCTTCAAATTTATGAATTTTCCTTTTCTTTAGAAAAGAAAAAGAACACAAATAATTTTGAATCAATTTGATTAGAGACCTTAAGCTCTTCATTTAATGACACTATAAAATAACGAACGGAAACACGATCCCTTTCGGACACATGTCGGGCCCAAGTCAACATCATAGTTATAGTTATCATCTGTACGTGAACGTGCGTCGCCCAAAGGCGTTTAGAAACGGACGCAGAGAAACATATACCAAATTGCGGCGGCAAATCGTTCTAGAAATAAGCAAGATCCTCATCCTACAGAACAATGGTATCAAAATATCAATTACGAATTTTGCAACGTCGTTGTGCAGCGGCCAATCTTTGATTCAGGCGACCGATTAAAAAGCTAAAACTGACCTCCCAAATGCAGAAAGTTCGTCTTACGTTGCTCGAAATCACCAGCAACTAATTGTGGATGACTGGAACAAGATATTATCCACCCCCAATCCTAACACACCTTTTGTGGCCGGGCATCATAATTTTAAAATATAAAATTTGGATTTTTTGAAGATAATTTTTAAGCGAAGGCAACCAAATGATAGATATTATCCTTCCTGTACTCAAGAACATATAAAACACTCAATATCAATATGGTCTGTGGGATACATAAGCAGTAAAGGACCTGGATCTCTCGATATGGTAGATGGGAAACATATGCAAGGATCAATATCTTCATTATCATCTATTTAAAACTCTTAAAACTTTTACTAGGTTTCACAACAAGAAAAGTAAAATTGTTTACTTAATACACGTGTATTTCGAATACACGTATGGAGCTGAGTAAGAACCAACAGTAGTAAAGCATAGCGACGGATCATGATTGATGGCAAATATAAAATAAAATTGACCAATTTATACCAGAAAAACTGGTCAATGGATAGAATGTTTAGGCTCGGCATTCTTAAAATAAATATCAAGCAAAGTTTGTAACGTTTAGGCATTGCTGATGGATTTGCATTCTATCAGGACAATGATCTTAAAAAATACCTCACAACTGACATGCCTTCTGGATGCTGCTTCCCAATCTGGTGATTTAAATGTATTAGAGAATTTGTGAGGTACACCGGGTAGGAAGGATGTTCGGAATTATAACATTTCTTCCCAGAAAGACCTGAAGGGATAAAATAACTGCTTACATACATTTTAACTTTTACTTGAATAATATCACTGGAAGCATCTGTATATAAAAAAAAGTTATATACGGCCTACCAGTATAAAATAAAGCGATACTAAAGAGCATAACAGCTGAAATTGCCACAAAATAAATAAAAACAAGCAGTGCAAACATTTTTAATCACACATCACCAATTATAGGTTAAAAGGTATGATTTAATCAGCTTCATTGTGTTTTTTTTTTCGTGTTGTTTTTTTTTGTGTTGTTTTTTCGAATTTGCATATTTTTATACCAAGTGTAGATTTTTAATAATATTCATGAAAACAAAAAGAAATATATTTTGGAGTTCTGTAAATAGGAACTTAAACAATTATTGTTTTAAAGGCATATCCGCTTTTTCATGTTTGTATAGTAAAAAATTTACAATTAACGACTTTTATTCAATTCCTAACGTTGGATAAAGAAAAACACTAAAAAATGGTATTCAGAACAATGACTCAAACACAATTTCCATTTGCTTTCATTAACATGTCTGCAAATTTGTATTCTCATACAAAATTCATATCATTTACATACTATTTAATGAGGTTGTAAATAATCAACTTAAATTGAAATCGTAAAAATTAGCGTTTTTTTTAGACTTTTCTTTACTGTTAAAGTAATTCATGGTGGGATATGTAGAAAAATGTTATTGTATATAAATTTCTCTGTTAAAGCATTTATAGAGAAACTTAATTATATAATGTAAGAATCGTTTTAAATATCGCCGACAATATATTTTATTTTATAGTCAACAATAAAACTCAAAACTCTAGTGAAATGAAATGAAATATATATATCATTACAGTTTTCCAATATGTGGCATAAAGTCGTTTGCAATTGAATCTGCATATGGCTGTATAAAAGGTCATTTAGGAAAATTTAAATATATGGAGCTCGTTCTGGTGCAAAAAATTCGACTTTTTTATAACGATGTCTCAAAAATCATTAAAATTCTTACAGTGTTTTTAATTTTGTTCTTTAAATTGATGTAGGAATGCAGTTTTTTTATTTATTTATCATTTTTAATGGTTAATTCGCCTTTGCCGAGACAAAAAAATCTTTTTCTTCTTTACTTTACTTGTGAACCAGTTTTGCCTAATCCCTACTAATAACGAGTTCATTGGCAGATAAATAACGAAGGGTCCAGATAAAAGTTACAGGCACGTTCAAAAAGGAATCGTTTGCGTAACTTAAAAATGCTGAGAAAAATTTATTAGCTAAATTGCTCAAACGCTTTATCGTATACGAATAAAGTTTTCAAAAGATATTCAGCAGAATGGTGAATGGTTGATTCGTGAATCCACAAGGACTAGACTCTTTGTGTGAGTAGTGAAAACTTTGCAAAATGCAGTTAAAGATATTAAATGAAGATCTTTCCTCGGTGACTATCCACAAAACAACAACAAGTTTTCAAACTCTAGTATAGGGTTCAAATTCGTTCCGAAACATACATTTTCAGGGGTCAAAATTGTACAAATTGCTATGTATATAGCTGTGGCTTTATTCAACGATATTTTCCCCCGTTACTGAAAATAATGGCAACATTTGGAATCTGAATGAGTCCTACGAAAATTGTGTTTTCAAACAACGCCGATGGCCGAACAGGTTGAGATGCAGCTCTGCAGATTTTTTTCGGGGCGCGGATTCGAAAAAAAAACTTCTGAACGATTACTGTTTTTAGAAGTTCTGATCTTAAAAGCAATAAAATCCAGCTCGAAATTGTGCAATTTCTCTGATAATGAATCAAAATGTACTGTGTCGGTATAAAATGAAAGTGAATTTTATTAGATTTATGATCGTGACAAGTTTAAACAGCTTGGTAGATACATATTAATTGTTATTTAAAAAATTGCTCTGCTTTTACATTACATTACAAGTAAACGAAGATAATGGTTAATGTTAAATACGTAAATAACAATAAAGCTCTTGAAGCTGATAGCATTCGCAACGCATAGATAAAAGGGAGTGGTCCTGCTCTGAAGGATTTCAGTCATATGTAATAAGGAAATATTCCTATTTTATTAGAAGGAATTCAAAAGCCTTAAACGCGTTTCCCTCAAAGTTACATGGTTCGAGTTGGCAGATATAGATAACTCAAACACAGATCTTTAAGTCTGCGTAAAACTTTTATAGAATGTATAAAACATGTGTTATGGTGGACTACTAGAAGTAAATCAATTTGACCTCTACTGTATTTCTTCTACGCAGAAAATGGACAAACATTTTAGGTGCAAAATGAAAATTTGCATTAAGTGACCGCTATTTTTGCAATTACGAATCAATCATTTTAATTATAGTCCATGCTATAAGAACAACCCATTAGTTACAAAACTAATCTTTTTTCCTTTTTAACTGCCTCCAAAAGCAAATTCGATGTTCGTCAATAACAAAGAATTTTTTGGAGAATAATACATCAACACTAGCAGCCCTCTATTTTTTCTCAGGATTCTTTGAAAAAACGTCGAAATTTGAGCCCGGCAAAGGCGAATGCAGTACTTATTAAATGCCTCCTGGTACAGAAAAACAGCATTTTTTCTTGTATTCAAAACAGTACCATATTCAAAGTAACTCTGCTCTTCAATTTAGTTAGCACACTACGGTTGGAAAATTAAAATGAAATTAAAATGAAAAAATGTGCACATTTACAAGTAATTTAAAGAAATGTCAGTGTTATAAAGTTAGCGAAGAAAATCAAGACGCTTATTTTAAAAAGAAAGTCTTCGAAGTAGGTATTTATTGAAAACATTTTTATTCAGTGATTACAGAATAAATTTTCCATCAAAAGTTCCTTTGCTTAAAAATCTCCCGAGTGGTGATTTCTCCTTGATTTTCTGGAATAATTCACTTGAATTAATGCACTTGACTTTAACACATAATTTATATTTGAATTATTTAGAAAATAGTTACATATTATCTATTTATTTCAATCCAAGATGCTAA
The DNA here is from genome assembly GCA_006980735.1 of Dasypogon diadema. NCBI lineage: Eukaryota > Metazoa > Arthropoda > Insecta > Diptera > Asilidae > Dasypogon > Dasypogon diadema. The sequence goes on from QYTT01090404.1 coordinate 17,779, forward strand.
GCACAGTTTACATTTTCAAAATCCTATTCGACTTATTATATAAACACATTTTAGAGCCAAATCATAAACAAATCAGACAGCAACAAACTGCAATTTAATGAAGCTTCAGTCAAGTTATTGTACCAATTTAACGAAATTTACTTTTCGTCAAAATAATGTTAATTTTAGAATTACGTAAATAGGAGTGCACTTTTCTAATGAAAAACCAGAAACATTTAATCTTAGCTCTTTCAATTGCTTCTCTTCCAATTGAGGACCGTTTTCTTAAAAGCCAACAACTGATTTTTGAATATGTAGTTTTCAGTAGGCAGATTTTTTAGTTTACTTGAAAACGAGCATAATTTTGGAAACTGAAACTACAACTCAAAGCTCACATTAATCTATATACATTCGCATCGAAGGAATTGAAAAAACCCCAGTGTTCGATTTTTAAAATCGCAGTTTTTTCATTTAACAACTTTTAAATTTGTTGTGCTTTGCAAAAATTGTTCATGTCAAGATGCACAGGAAACCGTGCTTTCATCTTTATTTTTTGAATAAGTTCAGTTCATTTATTTGAAAAGAAAAACAAAGTAGAAATTATACAATGGTATAGGAATATGTATGTACATGGTGTCATAAATTAATTCTTATACTTCCTCACAAGCTTTTTCAATTGCTTCAGAGGCCTCCTCTCTTGATGCTTCCAGGACTTTTAAATAGAAGTTTTTGTAAAATATTTGACAAACAGAGAGATATATGTTTACAACGTTGTTTAGGTTTGAAAAAAAAACATGTGAGCTTTTAAAAACACAAACTTTTAGCATCATTTGTTGCGCTGTATTTAAGTTTTCCTCAGGATTAATACAACAATTTAATTCGTAACCTTTGTAAGCCAAATTTTTAGTGCAAAACAATTTGTGCAACTCAATTTGATCGCTATCGGCATCATGTACGAATGAAAAGGAAATGAAACCAAGTGCGAAACACAACTGAAGAAATCTGTAAATTTTGTCAAAAAATGAGATTTGAGACTGAGATAATGCTTTTCGCATGCCACTCAATGTGTAGAAAGTAGAAGGCGCTATCCTTTGCATACTTGAGAACATGTCAAAATTTGAATTCAAATTCTGTTGATTCGATAGCCTCGATAGTTTGTAAAAGTATATGTAGTTTCTTGAAAAAATTGACCTTTCGGAACAGCGTCACCGAAGACAACTCAGCCCAATTTATTACAAAATTCACAATACAATATTTGCACAAATTAAAAGTGATACAGTTTTTTTTCTTCAAATAATAATAATACACTAAACTTACGAAAATCATCGTAATACAATGAGAATGTATTGAAATATGTAAGTGCACTTTACAGGTGAATTTAAGAGACATTGCAATAATATAATATGTGCCTATGTTAGCACGTTCAAGTTTCAACTCAACCAAAAACCTAAATAAATAAAATAAATCATCAATCCTCATTTTTCCCGTAGGAAAAAAAGATATTTAAAACCACAAGAATTACAAGTGAACCAAAAATCTGTCTTATTTTCCCCTTTGCTTATGAATTTCACATTTTCGTAGGTTATCCCTAAGATTCTTCTTCATTGTAAAGTTTTCTTGGAGAAGTAGGGATGGGTCATTTAGTCTCACTGCTAAGAATCCTTCTTTAATTAATTAAAGAAAACTTTTAATTTAAGCGCCCTTTTACTATAAATGAAAAAGTTTCTACAAAATTAGCAGAGGGGATATTTTTCTTCTCTATGTTAAATTGTTATTTGTGAAGGATTAACGGAAAATACCAAGAAATACTTAAAAATAATAATAAGAAACTAATATTTAAAAAGTATTTAAAAATTTTTTGTCGTTTTTTAGAATAAGGAATTTTTAAAGTCATAATTTTGGCAATTTTTCACCCATTTTTCATATAAATGCACCGATTTCTTAGAAAGACATGCATTTTTCAAATTCAAAAATTTTCCTTTCATTTGATGTAAGACATTTACATTTTCGAGATGATATTTCAAAAACAGCCATAAATATGTAGTAATTATATATAACCTAAAAAGTGCTAATTTGAGAGTTAATCGTGTTTATATACAGGGTGATTCAAATTCAAGGTACCGCAGGGTATGCCATGTGATTCCTTGAGGTGAGCTGATAAAAAAATCGTTCCACATGGAAATGATTGCTCATAACTTTTCGATTTTTTGCATAGAAGTTTTAAAAATAAATCCATTTATTTCAAACAATTTTTCCTACGGAATTTAATTTTATTATTGTTATACAATACCTCCGATGCCGCCATTATTCCGCAAAAATCTGTAGTATGCTACCTGCAACGGTTTTGCAACGAAGTGTATTTACGATCGAACTAAAAAGTAAAAAAAAAGTAAAAAAGTATCGAAGTAAGTTGTCTTTGAAAAATATCTGGATAGGTAATTCCAATTATTTCAGCAAAATTAAAATAAAAGAGCTCTTTTTAGCAGGGGGGAAATGAAAAACCCAAGATTAGTATCGAATTTATGAACTTGTTGTGTTAGGTCAGTGAAATCGTTTGAAAGGATTTTTTAAAAAAAGTAAACATGTTTTCGAAATGCTTCACATTTGTGTTGCACAATGATGGTTGATCTACGTCTTCACGCAAACTGTATTTTGATTAGGCGGCGGTAGCACCACACATATGTTGTGTGATCAACCACTAACAGTTAGTTCCGGCTATCACACACAAATTGTACGAGCGGCCATTAAAGTGTTAATATACTCAAAGTCTACTGAAATAATTTTAGTCTTTAATACACCTTCAAACTTTTAAGAGATCTTAACACAAGTGAGTAAAATAGTTCTAAAACATTACTTATATACCAGTTATTAATTAAAATAACTGGGGAATTAAGTATAATACGTTACCTTACCTTGCAGCGGTGACCCAGACAATTCAATTTTTAGGTTCATCGTAAATACACTTTATTGCCTTTCGTTGGAAAACCGTTGCAGGTACCCAGTTACAGATTTTTGTGGAAGAAAGACGACATCGGCGGCATTGATAAACAATAATTAAATTAAATTCCGTAGAAGGTATGTTCCACATACCCACCCCCTACGGAATTTTTATCAGCTTGTATCGCGGTACCTTGATCTGAATTATTCTATATATGCAATAAAAGGGCACTTCCTGGTTCTCTTAAAAAATTTCTCATCAAATCTAACTCAACGAATTTCGGTGTGTGTTTACAGATTGAAGAAAAAAATAGGTTACTATTTATAATTTTGACCTGTTATAGAAAAATTCATAATGCATAGAACGATCTATTCAAAGTGCACTTTAACCGAAGCTAGTGTGCGAAATGTTTGCAACAATAATATACCTAATTAATATCTCAACATCAATCACGGAATAAATTGTAAAAATCTGGAATACGAAATTACGAAAAAAAACTATTCGAAA
>QYTT01090404.1:21222-47161 GCA_006980735.1 Dasypogon diadema
AACAAAAAGAAATATATTTTGGAGTTCTGTAAATAGGAACTTAAACAATTATTGTTTTAAAGGCATATCCGCTTTTTCATGTTTGTATAGTAAAAAATTTACAATTAACGACTTTTATTCAATTCCTAACGTTGGATAAAGAAAAACACTAAAAAATGGTATTCAGAACAATGACTCAAACACAATTTCCATTTGCTTTCATTAACATGTCTGCAAATTTGTATTCTCATACAAAATTCATATCATTTACATACTATTTAATGAGGTTGTAAATAATCAACTTAAATTGAAATCGTAAAAATTAGCGTTTTTTTTAGACTTTTCTTTACTGTTAAAGTAATTCATGGTGGGATATGTAGAAAAATGTTATTGTATATAAATTTCTCTGTTAAAGCATTTATAGAGAAACTTAATTATATAATGTAAGAATCGTTTTAAATATCGCCGACAATATATTTTATTTTATAGTCAACAATAAAACTCAAAACTCTAGTGAAATGAAATAAAATATATATATATATCATTACAGTTTTCCAATATGTGGCATAAAGTCGTCTGCAATTGAATCTGCATATGGCTGTATAAAAGGTCATTTAGGAAAATTTAAATATGGTATATGGAGCTCGTTCTTGTGCAAAAAATTCGACTTTTTTATAACGATGTCTCAAAAATCATTAAAATTCTTAGTGTTTTTAATTTCGTTCTTCAAATTGATGTAGGAATGCAGTTTTTTTTTATTTATTTATCATTTTTAATGGATAATTCGCCTTTGCCGAGACTAACAAATCTTTTTCTTCTTTATTTTACATATTTTAAAAAGTTCAAATGTTTATTCCTGTGAACCAGTTTTGTCTAATTCCTACTAATAACGAGTTCATTGGCAGATAAATAACTAAGGGTCCAGATAAAAGTTACAGGCACGTTCAAAAAGGAATCGTTTGCGTAACTTAAAAATGCTGAGAAAAATTTATTAGCTAAATTGCTCAAACGCTTTATCGTATACGAACAAAGTTTTCAGAAAATATTCAGCAGAATGGTGAATGGTTGATTCGTGAATCCATAAGGACTAGACTCTTTGTGTGAGTAGTTAAAACTTTGCCAAATACAGTTAAAGATATTAAATGAAGATCTTTCCTCGGTGACTATACACAAAACAACAACAAGTCTTCAAACTCTAGTATATGGTTCAAATTCGTTTCGAGACATACATAAAGTTAGCACCACATCGAAATTTTATGATAAAATGTACAACGACAAAACTTATTTTTTCACGATAAATTTACGGCAAAAAACGACAAATTTTGAAATACTTTTCATTTAATTTGGACAAATGTGTGGTGCTAACTTTATACACCTGTTCTGATCACTGTTTTTAGAAGTTCTGATCTTAAAAGCAATAAAATCCAGCTTGAAATTGTGCAATTTCTCTGATAATGAATCAAAATGTACTGTGTCGGTATAAAATGAAAGTGAATTTTATTAGATTTATGATCGTGACAAGTTTAAACAGCTTAGTAGATACATATTAATTGTTATTTAAAAAATTGTTCTGCTTTTACATTACATTACGAGTAAACAACAATAATACGAGTAAATAACAATAAAGCACTTGAAGCTGATAGCATTCGCAACGCATAGATAAAAGGGAGGGGTCCTGCTCTGAAGGATTTCAGGCATATGTAATAAGGAAATATTCCTATTTTATTAGAAGGAATTTAAAAGCCTTAAACGCGTTTCCCTCAAAGCTATGTTTTTCGAGTTGGCAGATATAGATAACTCAAACATAGAGCTTTAAGTCTGCGTGAAACTTTTATAGAATGTATAAAACATGTGTTATGGTGGACTACTAGAAGTAAATCGATTTGACCTTTACTGTATTTTTTCTACGCAGAAAATGGACAAACATTTTAGGTGCAAAATGAAAATTTGCATTAAGTGACCGCTATTTTTGTAATTTCGAATCAATCATTTTAATTATAGTCCATGCTATAAGAACAACCAACCCATTAGTTACAAAACTAATCTTTTTTCCTTTTTAACTGCCTCCAAAAGCAAATTCGATGTTCGTCAATAACAAAGAATTTTTTGAAAAAAATAATACATCAACACTAGCAGCCCTCTATTCTTTTTTCAGGATTCTTTGAAAAAACGTCGAAATTTGAGCCCGGCAAAGGCGAATGCAGTACTTTTTAAATGCCTCCTGGTACAGAAAATCAGCATTTTTTCTTGTATTCAAAACAGTACCATATTCAAAGTAATTCTGTTCTTCAATTTAGTTAGAAACACCACGGTTGGAAAATTAAAATGAAAAAATGTGCACATTTACAAGTAATTTAAAGAAATGTCCGTGTTATAAAGTTAGCGAGGAAAATCAAGACGCTTATATTTTAAAAAGAAAGTCTTCAAAGTAGGTATTTATTGAAAACATTTTTATTCAGTGATTACAGAATAAATTTTCCATCAAAAGTTCCTTTGCGTAAAAATCTCCCGAAATCACCATCTCCTTGATTTTCTGGATTAATTCACTTGAATTAATGCACTTGACTTTAACACGTAATTTATATTTGAATTATTTAGAAAATAGTTACATATTATCTATTTATTTTAATCAAGATGCTAAGCACAGTTTACATTTTCAAAATCCTATTCGACTTATTATATAAACACATTTTAGAGCCAAATCATAAACAAATCAGACAGCAACAAACTGCAATTTAATGAAGCTTCAGTCAAGTTATTCTACCAATTTAACGAAATTTACTTTTCGTCAAAATAATGTTAATTTTAGAATTACGTAAATAGGAAATAGGAGTGCACTTTTCTAATGAAAAACCAGAAACATTTAATCTTAGCTTTTTCAATTGCTTCTCTTCCAATTGAGGACCGTTTTGTTAAAAGCCAACAACTGATTTTTGAATAGTTTTCAGTAGGCAGGTTTTTTAGTTTACTTGAAAACGAGCATAATTTTGGAAACTGAAACTACCACTCAAAGCTCACATTAATCTATATACATTCGCATCGAAGGAATTAAAAGAATTGAAAAAACCCCAGTGTTCGATTTTTAAAATCGCAGTTTTTTAATTTTACAACTTTTAAATTTGTTGTGCTTTGCAAAAATTGTTCATGTCAAGATGCACAGGAAACCGTGCTTTCATCTTTATTTTTTGAATAAGTTCAGTTCATTTATTTAAAAAGAAAAACAAAGTAGAAATTATACAATGGTATAGGAATATGTATGTACATGGTGTCATAAATTAATTCTTATACTTCCTCACAAGCTTTTTCAATTGCTTCAGAGCTCTCCTCTCTTGATGCTTCCAGGACTTTTAAATAGAAGTTTTTGTAAAATATTTGACAAACAGAGAGATATATGTTTACAACGTTGTTTAGGTTTGAAAAAAAACATGTGAGCTTTTAAAAACACAAACTTTTAGCATCAATTGTTGCGCCGTATTTAAGTTTTCCTCAGGATTAATACAACCATTTAATTCGTAACCTTTGTAAGCCAAATTTCCATACCCGTAAGACATTTTTTGTGCAAAACATATAACTCAATTTGATCGCTATCGGCATCATATACGAATGAAAAGGAAATGAAACCAAGTGCGAAACACAACTGAAGAAATCTGTAAATTCTGTCAAAAAATGAGATTTGAGACTGAGATAATGCTTTTCGCATGCCACTCAATGTGTAGAAAGTAGAAGGCGCTATCCTTTGCATACTTGAGAACGTGTTAAAATTTGAATTCAAATTCTGTTGATTCGTTAGCCTCTTTGCAAGTTTTTAAAAGTATATGTAATTTCTTGAAAAAAAATTGACCTTTCGGAACAGCGTCACCGGAGACAACTCAGTCCAATTTATTACAAAATTCGCAATACAATGTTTGCACAAATTAAAAGTAATACAATTTTTTTTCAAATAATAATAATACACTAAACTTACGAAAATCATCGTAATACAATGAAAATTTATTGAAATATGTAAGTGCACTTTACAGGTGAATTTAAGAAACATTGCAATAACTATGATATGTGCCTATACTCTTAAATACTTCGCAGAAAGACAGCTTCGGCTTTATGCGAACATGAGTTCAGGAGTAAGACAAAAATGCGTGAAAGTTTTTTATAGAACATTGAGAACTACACAATCTTCAGGCATTAATAAAAAACATAACACCAAGAAAGCTTATCTCAAATTAGTGAAAGAAGTCGAAACACTTATATAAATAAAATAAATCATCAATCCTCATTTTTCCTGTAGGAATCAATACGAAAATTTCTTGTAAATAAGCCTTTGCACAGATATTCAATATATCCTGTCGTGGTTTAGAGCATAAAGAATTGATATAAGGCATTTCAGTTTTCGAGATATTTCAAAAACAGCCATAAATATGTAGTAATTATATATAAGCTAAAAAGTACTAATTTGGGAGTTAACCGTGTTTATATAGAGGGTGATTCAGATTCAAGGTACTGCGGGGTATGCCATGTAATTCCTTAAGGTGAGCTGATAAAAAAAATCGTTCCACAGGGAAATGATTCCTCATAACTTTTCGATTTTTTGCCTAGAATTTTCAAAAATAAATCCATTTATTTCAAAAAAAATGTTTCTACGGTATTTAATTTTATTACTGTTAAACAATACCCCCGGATGTCGCCTTTATTCCGCAAAAATCTGTAGGATGCTTTACTTACGATCGACCTAAAAAGTAAATTATCTGAGTCACCGTATCGAAGTAAGTTGTCTTTGAAAAGTGTCTGGATAGGTAATCCCAATTGTTTCACCAAAATTTAAATAAAAGAGTTCCTTTTAGCAGTTTTTTTTTTTTCAAAAAATTCCAAAGAATTAATTTCAAGAAATACTGAAAATGTACCCCCATTCTGCTCAATACATAACTTTAACCTGCGGACTAATGGTTGTCTTACTCTAATTAAATTACAACTATTATTTCTAATAATATTGCAGGCACCCTCAATTCTGTCCCATAAGTTTTTTAAATAAGCCCATAAATAAACATTACAGTGGATTGACATCGGGCGATCGCGAGGGCCAAGAAATTGATCCTCCGCCGCCATTCTCTTATTAATTACTGAATTAGTACGTAATGGTACAAAAATATTCAGATTTGGATAAATTACCTTTACTCGTAATTGTAAAATACCAAAAATACTGCAATAATTTTAGTCTTTAACACTTTAATGGCCGTACGTCTACGCAATTAAACTTCGCCAGGGCCGGTAATATTTTTAAGAAAGTAATTAAAAAAAAAACTAATTCAACATGTGCGGAAAACATTGATTTAATTACGTTTCCACACGTCAGGAAGGGTGGATTATTATCGAATTTACGGTTTTCGGACCCGTTGAGATGAATACTGACACACTCGATGCAATTAAAATCCAATTTTAACCCTCCTCAACTTGTTAGGTCAGTGATGTAATGGTCGAAATCGTTTGAAAGGATCTTTTAAAAAAAGTAAACATGTTTTCGAAATGCTTCACATTTGTGTTGCACAATGATGGTTGACCTACGTCTTCACGCAAACTGTATTTTGATTAGGCGGCGGTAGCACCGCACATATGTTGTGTGATCAGCCACTAACAGTTAGTTCCGGCTATCACACACAAGTTGTACGATCGGCCATTAAAGTGTTAATATACTCAAAGTCTACTGAAATAATTTTAGTCTTTAATATACCTTCAAACTTTTAAAAAATCATAATACAAGTGAGTAAAATAGTTCTTAAATATTACTTATATACCAGTTATTAATTAAAATAACTGAGGAATTAAGTATAATACGTTACCTTACCTCGCAGCGGTGACCCAGACAATTCACTTTTTGGGTTCATCGTAAATACACTTTATTACTTTTCGTTGGAAAACCGTTGCAGGTACCCAGTTACAGATTTTTGCGGAAGAAAGGCGACATCGACGGCATTGATAAACAATAATTTAATTAAATATTAAATATTATGTTCCACATACCCACCCCCTACAGAATTTTTACCAGCTTGTATCGCGGTACCTTGATATGAATTATTCTATATATGAAATAAAAAAGGTCATTTCCTGGTTCTCTTAAAAAATTTCTCATCAAATCTAACTTAACTAATTTCGGTGTGTGTTTACAGATTGAAGAAAAAAATAGGTTACTATTTATAATTTTGACCTGTTATAGAAAAATTCATAATGCATAGAACGATCTATTCAAAGTGCACTTTAACCGAAGCTAGTGTGCGAAATGTTTGCAACAATAATATACCTAATTAATATCTCAACATCAATCACGGAATAAATTGTAAAAATCTGGAATACGAAATTACGAAAAAAAACTATTCGAAAGATAAGGAGATCCACGGATGCCTGCAGGTTCTTAGTTTCTAGGGTTTCCGGAACTATTTTAGAAAATAATCCCATTAAAGTTGTTATTAGATATCGACTAAAAAAATACATTGTGCCTTTCTAATCTCTTTACGCAATAAGGGGTCCATAACTTGAACTTACATTTATGTTAAAATAAATTAAGAGATAATTGTGATTGCAATATTAAAACTTTCGAGTTAAGAAATATATGCAACGATTATCCAACAACAGATCCAATATCAAATGATTAGAATCATTAATTAAGTCTGCATACGCAACTTTAGTGAAACTTGGAAGAAATTAGGCTACCATTTGCAAAGAGAGAATTAAAAGATTTTTAACAACCTTAAGAGGAATATTCACAGTTGAACAAGGCGGAAGTAGATTTTATTTCCATTCTCTTTAATATGATCATAACCCATTTAAATGTATGTTAATGTGAACTTTGAAATTTTCTATTATGCATGCCATCCTCAACACAGTTTTGTGCATACCATATGGAGCTATTTTTGGTAAAATATGCAACGTTTCTTCTTGCTCGAATGTAAGAGAGGTAATCAGAATGTATTGTGGAGAATAACAAAAGACGAGAAATAAAAATAAAAATTCTTACCGAAAGCGCGCTGCTAATTATTATATAAAAAAAACCCTATTGAATTTTTAATTTCTTTTAAAAGTCACTGGCTATTTCATAGAATGAGTAAATTTTTAGTTTTTTTTCACTCGTTTAAATAATTAAATTCAAAAGCCGAGTGTTTAAATACCTTTTGAGAAAATTTTTATCATGATGCCAATTCTACATGAATAATTTATTTTTCCAATGCAAAATAACCAAATCAATATTGCCAATAAATTTAATAGATAAAGTAATAATAATGGTACATTATCATAATCACGTGATACCTATGAAAGGACTTTCTGGGCGATTGTTACAAAAGATGTCATACTGTAAACAACTATATAAGATTTGAAATACAAGCATCAAATCTAATATTCTTATGACCTTTGCCATTCCAAGTCTTTATTTTATTATAGCAAATTGTGCTATCAGAAAATGAGTTTAGCTATTATAAAATATAGTTTTGCCCTGGGTGTTGACATATTTGTTGTAAAGAAAATAATACAACCAAGTCCCTAAATAAGTAAAATATTCAACGTGAATACGTTTTCGTTTCAGTACAAAAGTTCCGATATAATGTGAGGATAGCAAAAATTTTCTAGAGAAACTGATTATCAGGAGTTAAATATATGCAATAACATAAGTACGGCTTTTAATTTATAATTTTATACGTTTGAAATGAAATCATTCTTTCTGGCAATCTACTTTATGTACTTTGGCGCATTATTTTGTCATCCGTCTTATGGCCCAGGCAAATTTGCAGGAATATGTCGCCATTTGATGCAAATGTTTAATTATGTATTAGGGTCTTAGAAGAAATATACAATAAGTTTTATAAGGAGGAAAAGGTTTATTTGTGTGTTTATTTTGTAAACTGCGGCGTTGCAAGCTACTTCAAGGGCCTTTGTCCTGCGCGCTGCTTTTATGGCTATACCTCCCAGAGAAATATGCCGATTAAATTCCCTGCAGATTCTAGGTATTAAGCATGATAGTCGGGCCGAACTGTTACAATTTTTATGTGGATTCCTTTACGTGCCGCATCAAGTTTTCCAATGATCACCGACTGATGCTACAAAAGAGGCTTGGCTATCTTTAAAATCATCCAGAAAGGAAGAAAATGAGGACAGATCAATTTAGGAAGCCAATTGTATGATATAGGCATTGCAGGCTACCAGTAAATAAAAAACTTTAAACTAGCCGGAAACATAACTTTAAACATGCATCAACACCATCAATTCACTTGAAATTTTAATTGTACAAATTTTACGTTTCGTTGCAAGCTTTTTTTTTATTATAAACAATTTCTCAATTAACATTCCAATCTAAGAATGAAGCTTTTTGTTAAACGTCCATCATTTTTACAAAAACAGTATTTTTTAATTTCCGTACGTACTTCTTCTCGAGCTGTAAGTAAGTAAGTAAGAAGTAATTTTGTTGTAATAAAAATCAACTACACCGAGTGTTATGTAACAAACCTCGTGTTTGATATGTTATTATTTTTTTTTACATGAAAGAGGCGTATTTTTGGAGCAAAAGAGTACTATACCCTTAGGCGAATGGAATATGAATTTTAGTGAAAGAAAAGTATTTTACACAAAAAGTATGTCCTCAATAAAATAGTTAACATTAATATAATGATTTGTGCCTATTTTAAATTAAATGGGCATTTAATAATGCAATGTGACGAAAAAACTGCTTCACAAGAAAATTGATATGAGAATATTAGGGAGATCCAAACTAGACGATAGTTAAGATATAAATAGAATTACCAATTTTTATAAACTTTTATGTAAATATTTTGTGAATTCCATGCAAAGCATAAAATGAATATTACTTTGTATAGAATTCATAAATATATTAAAAAAACGTTTTTGTAAATATTGTGTAAAATCGTTATGTTATACAAAACAGTTTTTGAAGGTTTTCAAAATTGCACTCAGTATTAAAAAATAGCACAAGAATTCTTTTGTTTAATTTTTCTAAATAAAATGATGTATAATATAGCATCTGTTTTTTTATTGTTTATTACGAATTTTCTGATTTTTTAGAAACTGGAATCTATAAAATGCCCCTGATCACAAACATTCAACATTTGGAGCGATTTTGTTAGACCACTTATCCACTTATCTTCATAAAAATAGTTATAATGTTGGTGTACAAAGCCAGTTCATGGCTTGCAGTTTAAAGCATTTTGATTAATGCCATGTAGTTTTAATTCTTCCGAATGAAATATACACAATTTTATTACAACAAGAAAAGTTCCCATATATATTGTAATATTGGCCTTATAGGGCTTTAGCCGGTTCAATAACTTAAGCTTTCTGGAGGTTATGATATCGAGCTTTCCTCTGCCAATAAGGAACTTCCTCCCTTTTCACATCATCCAACCATAGGATGAGAATGCTAAAGTCAAAGAAAAATATTATAAAGTAGCAGTAGCATTTCTTCTTTCCTGGAAACTATATTTACTTTTTGTCAGTGGCATGGAGGAATTTCTGGATGAAAAGAGTAGTAGTATTCTCCTTTTTAGCACAGATCCAGATTAACCGACATTTCTATTAATTTCCTCTCCATTCGATCATTTGCTGTTTGTTAGTAGGTTAGTATTAATACATGTGTGTCAGAACGAATAGTGCGTAAAAGTGATCGTAAAGCGCTAACAAACCATGATTTACAGGTACGTACATCCTCAAATAACTAATCAGTCATAAAAAAATAAGCGACATATGATTCAATGCTTTAAAACAAATATAATTCGATTGATGGTTCCTTCGCTGCAGGAATATATCGATGGCGTAATGTAAGTAGGGCCTACCCCTAACTCACTAAACTGCGGCTTTCCTTATGGGAAAACGACAAAAATTTCTATTTATCATCTGTTAATACCCAAATTATCATTTGAACAAATATGAAGTTTTAAAAATGATGTGAAATTGAAGTCGGTGTTGTTAGAAAATATGTCTATTAACAAAAAATTTGTTGAAGGATTTATTTATTTATTATAGATATCATAATATAAATAGACGGAGCGTTTTCGAACGAACACAAACTAGATATGATACCAAAACTGCTTCAAAATATAACTTTCTCCCTCGAAGTCAAAATATGTTACTAAACTAAAATTTTCTCTATTAAACATAAGACGAAAAAATAGATGTATTATTTATCTATCCTTTGCATACTCTAAAATTTAAAAAAAAAAAAATCCAAGGAAGGCAAACCCATTAACCAGTGAGAAAATATTTCGATTTTGTTGAGTTAAAATCTTTATTTGAACGATTTTAGTAATTTAATTGCGCGTCGAATTTCTAAAAATATATTTTTATTGACAACTGACATAATTAAATGCTTTTATTGATTTTACGTAAAATGTGTACGTGGTAAATAGGTTTTTATCCACCGTCCAAAAGTTATTTCAAATTTGAAAATTGACACTCCGCCCATTTATTTTAAAACATCAGTGGATTAAGAATTTATCAAAATGGAAGATGCGGAAGAAAAATCACGATAGCAAGCCAAGAAAGGCTTTCGACATAAGGAGAAAATAAGGTTTCACTGCTTTGAGTCATGCATAAACTTTTTAACAAATTTTGAAAATGATTACGGCCAATGGCTTCTAGTGATTAGTTTGTAAGTAAAAAAAACCTTAACCAGTGGTAGATACTAGCGGGGTTAGAACTAAGGACCTCTTGAACTATGAGACATCGCATTATCTACTGAAACAGCGACACCGGATATAAAACCAACTTCAAGAATATTTAAATTTCCACTATACCTGCCAATGCGGTAAAATCGCAGCAAATGTCGAAATCTATGCTACTGTAACTAAAAGCTTGTCTCTTCGCTATTAACCTAGCCTACACTGCTTTGAGCAACAATTATCTAAGCTAAAATATGTACAAATACGAGTTAACTCGTGACTGGTTAACAACGGTTAGGGATGAAAACACGATTTAATTCGTGACCGGTCAAAAATATGTTAAAAAGGCAAAAGCTTGACAACGCAGTTTGGACTATCTGTAAACATGTGTATAAGATAAACACAAAAGTTTTACTGCTTTTGAAGGAAAAACACTATCTCCATATTTATTATATTATTCTTAATAATAAAAATATAGCAGAAATTTTGTAGATGCGTTTAATGTGCGTACGCAAAAAATGTACCACACATTACAAGATTTTAACACTGCAAATGTGTAATTCGTTTGCAACATACTTTTTATAGCACCATTTATTTTTTTACATATTGTCTTAATCCTGAGCCGATTGAGAAGATTAATGGCAGTAGAGGTTTGAAAACATGTACGAATAAAATCCGTGGCCGAAGAGTCATGTTGGAATGTACGACAAAATTACTAGGATTGTTGATTAAAATAATCAAATTTACGTGAACAATCCCACTTAAACGTGTGTAATAGACAACTGTTTTAAGCTGCAACATTATAAATCTATATAAAAAAATAAATCACAAATTTTACGGGATTCAGATTGAAGAATATGTAAACAAAAAATTGATTGTGTTCGCGTTTTAGAACGCTCACGTAGAGATTTAACTGTATTTCAAATAGATTATATTAACTCTATTATTTTACGGAATTAATAAGCTTACTCGTTTATTTAAGTCTTCTACGGCACTTATTGTAAGGTTTGTTGTTTAAAAGTGGATTCTGTTCATTTTAATTGCTATATAAAATAAGCACAAATGTGGACAAAATCGACATTAAGATAAATAAATTTAAAGTTAATAACGATCTTAATTTATCTCGGGTTTACTCTAAGCTGTGTTGACACATGATTATTAATGTTTAAATTATTAATAGTGCTGATATAGCAGCGCTAATGACCTTTTACACTGGTTCTGTTGAGATTGAGAAGTTAAAAAGCAAATCTGATTGCTAATAAATATGGTTCAATATAATGTATCAGCATTTCTCCACTCGCTACTAGTTGACGCCATTTTTTTTTACTTCTACCAGAATGATTTAGCAGCTGAAAAGTTGAACAATAGTCTAGTTTTTTATTAGCACAAGCTGATGCCTTGATTTTATCAGCGTGGTTGTTTACACTGTTCTAATGAAGTGCTGATAGCCCTCACTGGTTAATAAGCATAGTGTCAACTCAACTTTAAGAAGAGAAAAAAGAAGAAAAATTTACTCTACAATCGATAGTTGCAGCAGTTCTTTTAAGCTTCATAATTTTCATAACTGCATTGCTCATAGCTTTTCTTGTAAAAGATTTCCTTAAACAATTTAAGGCTGTATAATTGTTAATTATTAAAAATAAGAAAGATTTTCACTTTAAGACCCTGGATCACTATAGAGGACTTACAAGGTTTGCTATGAGGAACTTTAAGAAAATATTATAAAATACAATAATATTATGAAGGCAAGTACGGAATACTTGCAGACTTCTAAGTTGTGAATTTATTATCTTTGCCGCCTAAATGGCAATTGAATATTCACAAAATGGATTTTTATTCATCCATACGGACATGGAAATCGCATCCCTAAATTGTACATGAAATATTCCACTCATGACCTGTATGAGCCTTATTCTTCCTTAATTTTGAACAAGCTATCATAAGCGAATGTAACTTGCAATGGAAAATAATTACTAATTTATTATTAAAAAGAAATGATTTATACTCTATCAAGTTTTACGCATTAGGAAAATAATAAGGCTTTTAGTTTGACGATATATTATCAAAAATATTATTTAAATTGCCTATGAAATACACACCAGATAGCATATGCACTAATACCTCAACAAAAAAAACACTGAAGCACCTATGTGTGCTCATTACAGGTTTTTGTTTACTATCTAAAATCTAAAATTGTCCGAATTATATAGCACTTACACTTCAAAAGCAACCATTACTAGAACAGCTACAACTAGATCAAAATTAAGACCAACCAAAACAAAATCAGCGTCAACTCTTTCAAATAACTGATAACTTTTTCAAGTTCAAATGCAACCAAATAAACTTCAATAATAATCACTTTTGCATGTTAAAATGGTTTATTTCGTTGTATTTAAACTTGAAAAAGTTGTCATTTATTTGAAAGAGTTGACGCTGATTTTGATTTGGTTGATCTTAATTTTGATCTGGTTGTAGCTGTTCTGAAACAGTTGCTTTTAAAGTGTAAATGCTATAATATAAAGAATTTACATTTTTACTTCAACTCCAATCCAGGTTAGAACTAACTACTGTTCATTTTAGCATTAATTCGAACTTGGTTCCGACCGGTGACGCAACAGATTCGCATCGAATAATTTCAGAAATCCGCACCGGATTCACAGCATATAAATCTCGATGTCATTGAGGGTGAATGTGAAGTGGAGGAGCAAATATTTTAAAGGCTTAGAAAAGCCTTTTCAGGTGTTTTTCAAAGTGAATTTCCTTGTTAAGTTAATTTAATTAGAAAAGGACGTTTTCAATTTTGCTTCCAGCATAAAAGTCGATTTATATTTTTAAAAATGTCAACGTCACCTCAATAATCAATATATTGTACAGCTGGACCACTTTTTACGGTACGTATCCACTATGTACAAAAATGTTCAGGTGTATTCACATAGGCGGTAACGTAACGAAAACTAGGACAGATAGTCCGAACAGACAGCAAAATTTGCCTATCTTTGAAGTGACGTTGGCGTCTGTAAAATGTGAATCAACCTTAATTGAACCTCGCATCGAACTTCATTCGCTTATTCGGTGTTGGATCCGGATCTGCGTTGCCGCAGCTAACGTGGTGAACATGAACATATCGCGTCGGGGGCGCGTGATGTGAATGCATTCATGTGTAAAACACACACAAGAATCGTTATTTCAAAAAAGCACCCGCTGCATCAGACTTTTCCTCCGTTCAAAATATTAAAAATTCGGAGACTTTTAGCCAAAAAAGTTCCTGGGAATTGGACTTTTCCTCCGTTCAAAATATTAAAAATTCTGAGAAACTTTTAGCCAACTACTTTCCTATATTAATGACCTGACCTGAAATTCCCAGACCGTAAGGGCCCCTTGCAAGTTAATTCTAAAAATTAAGTAATTTAAATTTATTTTAAGAAATTCTTGCTCAGATCCAGACCAAAGATGAATAAATTATTCTGCGTAGCTATGAAATCATTTCCTCCTCGTCTCTAGAATTATCAAAAATCCCTTATGAAACTTTTATCACTTTTCAATATAAAATTTACAACCGTAGTAAGGCTTAAGTAATTGTCTCCTTTAGTCTAATGATGACTGATGCCAGAGGGGAATAAAATACACATAATGAACTTCTTTATAAATTTTAGCTGAAGTGTTTTATTACTTTGTATTTTTCATCAAATATGTATTAGTAAACACAAAGACGAAGTTTCAAGGTCAACAAAAATTTTTGATTGCAACATTAAAAGCTGGTTTTCATATAACATGAGAAACATTTGAGTGAGGCATATAAACAACATAAAAGCAGATTATGTGAATTTTAATAAATTTAAGAAATACGTACGTACGTTGAATATAGAAAAAAACGAATATTATTGGAAACTTTTACACGCGCGTTATAACGCTGAGCCTTCAGATCAAATAATTAATAAACCTCCTGAGGAAAATAATCAACCTGGTGGAAGCTGTTATAAACGACCAGCCAACACCGAACCCGACGAACACTTCGATTCCCCCAAACAACCTCGTCTTGAATCACCTTCTGCTTACACCTGGAACAGCTTAATTACTTGAAGATTTGCTTATACATTTGCTGATACATTTCTCAGTGATGACTGTCAATCTGGTATGTAATACAAAATTACTCTGATGAGAGAAATTGGACTGAAAATTTGCAGCAAAAGCTCCGCATCCAAAGGAACTTCCCTGTGGATTCATCGACTTTATTTGACTTATTCATGCTATATGTGTTTGCAGAAACAAAATTTCAAAGGAAAGAATGCGAAGAATGCAGTTATATACTTATGTTGAAATCGTTCAGGTTTCAAATGAATTCTGTTTGCTTTTATTCTCAAGTCGGATCTGAACCTGTATTAATTCCAATTTATTGGCATTTTATTCAAATGGCCAGTTTCAAAAGAAAAATCTAACTTGATTTTCGTCAGATTTTAAAAATTCAATCAATATTTTACTGGGATTTACGTATAATTTGGTGAACAGAACTGTTCACCTCTTTCTAATGATGGAACATAGAAAAGTCGCAACCCTTACCCCATTTAATGTTGCTGTTTTATAAAATGCAGAACACTTGACAGTCGGACTATATATAAGATAAATAAATGATATCCATGCAGCAAAGGATAGGAATGATTTTCTGTATTCATCCTACTTTAAGGAAATTATTTTACTTCCTTTAAAATTATCTCGAAGACATTTAAAAAACTTGTCAGTAATATTTTCAGAGGATAATAATGGTATTATAAAAACGAATTCATAGCAGTCTGTAGTTGTACTTCAACAAGTACGAGTTTATAGTGAATAGTATAAATCGAGAAGGGTTATTTTTAAAGCCACAAATCTTGAAGATCATCTTGAAAAGTGAGTTATCTGCAAATATTATCTTGGTACATTTTAATAATACAAACCAATTGAATAACATCAAAGCCAGCTATAGAGATTAAAAACAGCTCTAAAACCATTGAAATTTCCTAAGATCTCAAGAAATTTCTCAACTTTTCATCAAATATTTTGCACCAACAACAATAAAAGCAACGTTTACGTTAAATATTTAACTGAAATCGACATTTCAAACAGCATACCCAACTTAGCATATGCTTCACATTTCTTCATTATACCTAAAGACTGACTATCATACACATCTTATATCTAGAAACATTAGAAACATTATTTTCATTTCCGTGTTAACGATGCACATTTTTGTTAAGCACTTTATTTATTTCCTGCTGTAATAGGCTTGGAAATTCTTTCTTCATTGAACTTCTTAATCACTTGAGAACTTCACTTCACAGTGCATTATAAATACAAAATAAAAGCGTGATAAAATGCAATAATTGAAATAAAAAAACACTTCCACCCCGAAATTTCTCTTCATCAAACATAATTATTGTTGTGTATAACTTAATTTGTGGGTACATTCAAGTGTGCACTCGCCTTAATCCTAGAGTCTCGAGCAATTAAAGGACTACCGCTCGCAGCGAATGGCAATTCACGCGACATCAATCTCCTTTAATAGTTTCTTTCATTAAAAGGAGAGATACTCACAGAGAGACATACAATTTAATTTCAGTTGTTTAAACTACAGTACATTTGTTTTTATTTGTATTGTTTTTATTTAGATACCTTCCAGAAAACGGCAATGCTGTTCGATAGACGGCGGAACTGATGAAGTCGACGGTGGCGAATCGTCACCACCAATACCACTATTGATGATGGTAGAGACTGGTGTTGTGTTCAAGTTTGTTGTTTGTGTCATTTCTTCATTTTCTTCAACGAGGTCGTTGTTAGGTGATGGTTGCTCAATGGCCGCTGCACTCATTTTTCAACAAGAAAATAACTATGACGGCAGATAAATCAACGTGGACTTATCGAATTTCTCGTATAAAATCACAAACACAGTTCTTTATTTCACATAGAGATTTCTTAATCAGGATCTCTAGACTACTAATTCCACTTGGATACTTTTAACTAAAATGTGTGACCATGGCAAGGAAATCAGAAAAAAACAGCAAATGGTCAACAAGAATGCGTGCTGGCACCTAATGCTAATGCATTTACTTTCTTCTCTCCTTTGCCTTTTTACAAAACTAAATTGCACATCCTTATAGTTGATAACAATATTACTATTCAAGTGCAACCATAAAATTTATTATAAGCAATGTACACTTTATTTTAAGTAAATTCCACTCCCGTTTTACTTATCACTTTGGTGAACTCAACATGGACGCAATTTTTCAATGAATGTAGGTTGTAGTAATGCCATAGGGAGATTTCATTTGGATTCTTCCAAGTGCGACAAACTTCTGCACGTAAGAGTTTAAATTATATCCGTCTTCTTAAATATCGTCAAATTGTACTATAAAATCCAAAATATTATAAATAAATAAAAACTCTATGATTATTTTTAAAATAAAATCCACCTTCAAGCAAAAAAAAATCAATTAATGAGAAAAATTATTTTATAGAATTCAAATTTAAGTTACTTAATTTTAGCAACGAGAAAAACATGAAATAACTTTTATTTCTGGATATTTAATTGGGCACATATTGCCAAAATGTTAATATTTTGAGAATTTTGGGTATGCCAAGACATGATTCGTTAAGGAGAAGAAGAGGGTGTAAACAACTCGAATGTCACTTCGATTTTCGGAATTGTTTGTGGATTTCCTTTGGTATTCCGCCGTTTTATGAAAAGTAAAAGGAAAAGCCAACTTTGGATATAAATTCCTATTAACAACGCTACATTCATCTCATATTCAGTGAGAAGCTGTTTGCATTTTAATTTAGGAACTTCTAGTTATATGCATTTCTTTCAGAACATCGCATTGTTATTTATTATAAATGGATCACAAGGAAAGAAGTAATGTAGAATTTTTTGAAATATATGAAGTTAATTCTGTTGATTCTGCCGATGGGGAACATCAGTCAACTACTGAACCGAAATCATCCAAACCAGATTTAACCGACGACGAAAATGATGATCCCGAGATAAGGGCACTAATGGAGGATTCTACGAGAGAATGGCAATTTAAATTGTCTAAAAGAAAGAAGGAAATAATTAAAGTAAAAAGTCGTGTAAAAAGTTGTCAGTTACGCCTTGAGGAACAAGATGAACAGTTGAAAAGCCTACAGGAGCAGATAGCAAAGCGAAGAGCGATCTCTAAGAAGAAAACCTTTGACTGGACTGCAGTAAGGGCGGCACATCTAATAAGTAAAGTATTTGAGTACTGTGAACCAGTTAAGAAAACCACACCAACCGAGCAAAATAGCGAAAATGAGTCTGGTAGAAATGAAAACAAGTCAAAAGGAAAAGACGATAAGGAAGAAGCAGTAAAGAGTAAATGCCTTTACACTGCAGATTTTCACAGATTTGCAATTGCATTGTATTTCTTTTCTCCAAAATCTTATTTCTTTCTAAGGTAACACCATCCAAAGGTCTCAAAAATAATAACTATGACCAATATTTTTCAGTAATATTGCTCCAATGTTTCCGCACAGAAATTATATTCGACAATGGGTTACTTCGGGGAGAGTGGAGAAGTTGTTTCCACAAGGTGTGTACAGAGATGAATTTAATGACATGCAATGAAAAAATGAAGTAGAATAAACTTAACTCGTCTCTTCTGCCTTTGAACTTTGTGTGATTGAAATTTATAAGCTGAATATGATTTGCCTTTAGCACACTTTCCAATCTGAAATTACCATTTACGAATACTTCTAAGAGTAACACACGCACACGCAGATAAGGATATAATCACAATATCGGTGGTAAAACAACAGACGCCTGGATGAGTCCTTTTATTACGGCATTTATTCTTCCTGCACGCTATAGTTACTTTTTTGCTCCCTGCCTAGAACAAGCTTTGTGAACTTGTGTCTACAAATATTTTTCATGAATTTAAAATTCGTGTTTTGTTTATAGTTGTAGAGGAAATAATAGATACAACAAACGACCCTTTTACATTTTTTATATTAGAACTAAACTTATTTCTTAACATCTTAAACCTAAGGAAATAGTGATTTGCTTTTATTCGAGAACAAAATTTTCCTTTAGTAACACACCAGGTGGAAAGAGTGTAAAGGCGTGTCCGGACTTTACCCACTCTAATACAACTTTTTTTGGAGGAAGGTATGGCATAATTGACCTACAAAATAAGTGGAAGAAGTTTTCATTATACTCTACATTTCTTCTTAATTACTTACTCTAAATAAGCGTACACCTTCGGTGAGAAATAATACAAAGATATTGAGAACATTTGAAGATCTAAATTACTATAGTCTCCAGTTCTGCTTCCCATTCCCCCCTCTACTTTAGATGAATTAATACTGTCTTTGTCGGAATTTTTTTCACTTTTATTTTCCTCAGCTTCAGCCCTTATAAGTTCTGCTAGTTCTTCCTCTAACTTGCGTATGGTGGTGGCTTGATTCTTTATCATTTCCTCCATTGCGTTAAGTGTACTAGTTTCTTTTTTCAGGGTTTCAGATTTTTTGAAAAACTTTTCTTGTAGTGCTTCTAAACAAGTTTCTGTTACGGGTTCATAATCACTGTCCAACACTTCATCGTTGCTAATTTCTGGGAATGTTAAAATAGGATCCATATTTTTTGTCATTTCTTTATCATCTCTGTTAATTGGGAAATCTGTTACTACATTGTCCCGGGAATCATCTTCCATCTTTTCGCTTTCTGGCTCGGACAAGCTCATTTCTTCGTTGCTATCGGTTGGTTCATAATTACTACCAACATCTTCTTCACTCTCCGGTTCTGTCATTGGAGTAGACAATCTTTTCCGTCTTACAGTTTTGCCACCTTTTGTAATGGCATGTAAATTATATTCTGGTTCGCATTTTATCTCAGACTCTGGAATTGCTGTATCTTCTTCTTCCGAAACGTAATCATCTGGGATAATTGGAAATACAGAAGGTACAGCTTTTTTACTAATTTGGTCCTTTTTGGACTTTAAAAAGTCCCCTTCACGGAAATGTACAGGACACACAAGTTTTTGTTGATAATCCACCGGAAGCTCTTGGTGTTTCTCCAATGCTGTAACCCATTTCCTCGCCGATTCAGGTCTATCCATTGGGAACCTAAAAAAAGGATCAGTCCTATTGAAGAGCTATAATGAATATACTCACGGAAATCCATTTTCCATATTACTCTTACAGCCCTTCACAATACAGTGTTTAGGCATTTTTATTTTTATTTTCAATGCAACATTTGTTGGAGTCTAATGACAGTTTTGTTGAGTCGGCCCTTCTTCTTCCTCCCATGGCGTTATACTATCAGTCGTAGTTTTATATCGTGGTAAACGAAACATAATTTCTGCCGCCACTGGTTGGGTTGTCAAATCTTTCAAGGCGCGTTCTATTGTGGGTTTTATTTATCTGGGAAAATTTGATACTTATTTTCTACTTTACATTAGAAGCTCTAAAATGGTAAATAAAGATTCGTCTGAAAAGGAATCTAGCGATAAGAAGAGACGTAAGCCTTCTAGTAGCGAAGCAGCAGCAGCGAAGCAGTCCAAAGAAGATGTTTATGAGGTTAGTAAACGATTTTCCACAATACATAACTTTATGAATAGGTAGAAAACAGGAGTATTTGTCGATTCGTATTACATACATAATACTGATTATTGTAGGAGATGAGAACAGTAACATTGTTCCTTAAAGAGGGAATTCTTTTTTTATATTAAGTACATTCAGCACGCTATTTACAGGGTGCCAAGGAGCATCAGATTACGAAAGAAATTATTTTTTCACTACTTTGGTTGTGCAATTTTTAAACTTGAGAAACTTTGAACTTTAGCAAACGTCCTTAGTGTCCACGTTAGTTGGTATTTCATTTAATAAATAAAAGTTTACAGTCTCGGTGGCGGCATTTAGGCCAAGCCTACACTTCATTAGTCAGGCAATCACAATCGAACAAGATCGTATCTATGCTAGGTGATAGAAATAGAGATATTTGCTTCTGTTGCACAGCTTAAATTAAATGTTGACTGTCTGTTCCTCACAGTGTTAGATCATTCTTAAAATTTATCTTAAAAGTCGGTGTCGCCACTATGGCGGCAAAATTTTCTCTAATTCATGTTTTATTTTATGGTCGGGGTATGTATTAAGTTTGTTTGTTTCGCTTCACTTTCTATATTAATTGTAGGAATTTTGCAAAATATCATTTATTTGGTCTCCAGTGCAGCTTTCATGCAATTGCACTGCGTGTGTAGTGCAATTTTTATACCCGATTTGGATGAGTGCAGTAAGAAGGTCTCTTTAATGACTTGCTGCAGAAGTAAAGAAACAGACCTAATGAGATTTGAAACTAATCTAAACTGATCTGACTTGTGTTCAATGAGGCTGCTATAGAGTGAACCAGTTCATCTTAGAGGAAGTTCTTGTGCTCTACCTTTTTGGTCATAGCGTTTTTGATTGGCCACCGTTGGCGTACTTTCCTGGCAGTGTCACACCGAAACCGTTTTATTGAACCTAAGGGCCGAAATACATTCAAAGCCGCCAGTACCAAATACTTGACGCTGACACATGATAGAAAGGGAAGCCACATTCAGAGTATCAAGCTACAAGCATCATACAGTACTAACAACTTTAAAATATTTATAAATGACTTGATGGAAATAATTGAGATAAGTTTCAAATCTTCATATTTCGTAGTATTTATATTATGTATGGAATTATTTTCCCTCATAAATTCGATAATCTTTTCCTTCATTTTAAATTCTTTTAATTTCGACGCTCCGTTTGACACTTACAAAAATATAAAAATTTACAGTTATTCTGTTGGCACTACTATCAAAATTTAAAACTTTTCAAACATGGGCAGCAAGCATCATTTGATACTGTTATCAAATAATACTTGCTACCGCCAATGTGGAAGCTCTCATATGTTTTCGTTGTTTGAAACTTGAATTTGTTACCTGGTACTTGCGGCTCTGCTGAATGTGTTTCGGCCTTAATTGGCAATAGAACTGCTATACCAGTGTATGCACTGATTTCTCCTTCTTGCCACTGGTTTTATGGCTTGGCGTTACGAGTACATAAGCAAAAATGAATTATCAACCATTCCTGTGCCTATAAAATAAAATTAGGTTCACTAAGATATACCACGTATACATACAGGGTTGAAAAATTGAGTTGAGTTGAGTTGAAATTTCAACCCGGTATCTCCTGTAATATATCAAACCTTTTGTTTTTCATATAATTACATAATTGGTAACACAAATCATAATCCCACTGATTATTTAATTTTTAGAGTGTAATTACGCATGAAGAGCAGGAGGCTCAAAAAAGGTCGGCAGATAAGGATATGGCTTTATTTCACCATACATGTAAGGAATTAAAAAAGATATTTGATGAAATCGCTATGCTCAAGAAAGAAAATTCCGAAAAGGTAAGAAACACAGTTTAATTATTTATAGTAGACTTAAGATATTAACACGTGAGCGCGTCTGAACTCTAAACAAGTTTTGTTCTTTAGTTTAAGTAACTAAAGTTATATGTAATTAAAAAGACGAATTCTGTAGGACATTTGGACAACTTTAATATTTCTAAGTAGGCATTTATTTTATTAGTTTTCTTACAATCTGAGTAGTCTGATAGCGCAATACTAGTACATTTCAAAAGTGGTATTAACTTTTTTGAAATTTTGAAATTTTGAATATTCATTGCATAACGTGCGAAAAACAATAAGTTCTGCCGCTTAAATTGTTTTTCAGCAGATAAAGAAAGGACGTATCACTCATTTTTCAATCCACTATAACTTATCGAAATTTCAATAAAGTTGAACATTTGAAGATCTTTCCTTGCAAGTTCACTATAACGCCACAGGTAACCAGTACCAAAATGAACAGTCTGATTTTATCATTATATGTTAAGAATAATGAAAATTCAATTGTTTCCCCCCATATAAATCTTGCGTGGCAATCAACATGTTAAGATCAAAGTTCATTACATGAGTCTGACCTTTCTCGTGATAAAACCAAAGTCTTGTGATGTCTTTGGCTGGAAAAAAATGAAAAGGAAGTTGAGATTAAACGCTTAAATATCCGCGACGCATGGCTCGGTGGTATTCTGTTCACTGTTTTATATACGTACTGTCTTATCAATAAATTTCACAATGCAGCTAAATCGCTTATGTTGTGTATGAATGCAAACGCTATGCTAGAAAATTTCATCAAAATAGTACCCAACCCAACCAACATTGTGTCGATACTGAAAAGTATCGATACTTGATATTATTCGCCCCCAGTATACCTAAAGGTCTTCCTTCGGACTTTTATGCAGATAATCCCAAAAAAATCAGATTAAAATTTAAAAAATCCGAATCTCTTTACTTTGACTCACTCTTACTGCCCTGCTTTTTTTTAACTCGTGTGTCGTGAAAATAAAGTTTCTAACACGCTTGCCCTTAGAATTAATTTCCGAAGGCCTCTACTGCAGCAGAAACTAACTTTTGTGCCTTAGTTTTAAAACTGAAGCTACAAGTTTTATGCAAACGTTAAACATATTTTGTTTCTTCTAAAGGCAAAACAAGAAATTCAAGAGAAACGTATACAAGGATCCCTGATATTTGTTGTACTTAAGAAGTTAAATCGACTTGATAAAGTACGTATCCGTGCAGGGCGTGATGCATTACATAAAGAAAAGCTACGCGTTGATAGTAATCGATTGCAATTGCAAAATCTTCTGTATGAAGCGAATCACTTAAAACGTGAAGTTCAACGTTGTTATCAATTTAAAAGTCAAGATGAAGAAATAGATCTTGTTTCGGAAGATGAATTTTACACAAATGCTCCAGTAGGTATATCAAGACCAGAAAAAACTAAAAATGATGAGCATGCTAGGCGATTAGCTCGTCTTGAATGGGAATTGCAACAAAGGAAAGAACTGTCAACACTGTGCAAAGAACTTACCATTGCAAAGGAAAATGCTGCTAAAGATATAGCATCAAAAACAGAACGTTTAGATTCTTTGGCACCATGCTTAGAGGCTCTTCTTAAAGCAACCAGGCCTTTACAAACAGCTCTTGACATGGAAATCGAAAAGGAATGGGAAGTACAAAAATCTGCTCGGTTGCTTCCTCGCCCTTTGTATTTAGTATATGCGAATTTGTCGGCCTACGCTGAGGCTTGTGAGCCCAATTTGGTTACAAGTATTGAAGGGAGCGAAGATGAAGCCAGACAATTAGAGGAAGATGAAAATGAACGTCAAGATGACGATGATAATCAAGATTCGGATAACGATGAAAATGAAGCTGAAAATAGAAAGAAGCATCACAAAAGATTATCCAAAGCTGATATATTGGAGGCTAAAAGGAAGAATCTACTTAAACCACATCCATTAAGTGTAATATTTCAGGTGGGCACTTTAAATAAAAATATCTTTATAATATTTAAAGATGATTTTTATAGCTCACAAAAAATTCACCAAGTGGATGTATTATGATCACACTTCGATATTTTTCTGCTTTAGGTTTTGTCACAGCAAAGCCTGAAATAACAATTGAAAACATGGGAGTTACGGCGGGGTAAGCAGTCCAATCCATTCATTCCTTAAATAATTCAAAATTTAATTTCCTGTTTTTAAAATTCTTTAATTGGATTAAGTTATTAGTAATAACAGTTTCCATAAATGAATATCTGATATTTTTTCTTTATCGAAATTTCACACCCACACAGAGATGTTATTTCTTCAGACAGCATTTTGAACTGCTTATATGCTGACGATTTCGGTGATCAGAGCCCAAATCCTAAAACTAACTACCAAGTATGTATTCCAGCGAATAAAATTGTTAAAATATCATATTAACACAACTCTTCGCAGCTTAATGATTGTGGCTTAGACGAAACAAAACTTATGAAATTATTATCGGAGAAAAACTATGGGAAGCCTTATAAGTGGACTCAACGCCTGTGCGGTTTAGAATTCGTCCAAGCTAGGTCAAGTATCCAAAACTTGCCAGAAAATCTGTTCGAAGTATCACACGAATTGGCACAAGATTCGGTTCCCACTGTAATTAAATTGATAAAGTCCCGATGGCAGTCACGTTTAGGACTTTTCAAACAAATTCATGCCTTGGAAAATAAAAATCTTGATTTGTCCGGATCCAACGACGATGCTCCCATACGTATTTCGAGCAGTCTTGTACAGTGGACCCCAATTACCTGGGAAGATTATTCCATGAACTCTATAACTCAGAGATTCATTGAAGAAAATCTTGTTAGCGTTTATGATATGTTTTATAGGGCCGTTATCACACGAGGATCAGCAAAACTGGAGTGCTTAATTAGTATTTCGTCAAACTTTCCAGTTGAGTCTCCACTTTGGGTGTTGTGTTTAAGCTGGAATGGGAAACATGATGCAGGCAATAATCCTGCTTTAAAGGTATTATAATTTTCATCTTTTATGTTTTAGAATTTAAAAATTCTTTTGTTTAGGATATGGAGTATTGGGTTAACTCTCTGAATACATCTAAACCTACATCATCGATTTTATCAGCGCAGTTAAGGCGTGCTATGTCTAGTTTGGATATATTTTTGGAAACGGAAGGGCCGCTTTATAGTCCAGCTGAATTTACACAGGATAAAACATTTTTAAAGGCATTCCGTGGTCGTCAACGTTCCCGACCATATAAAATTGTACAAAATGGAGGAAGTGTAATTTATAAGCAAATCTAGTTTAGTAAAAGTTTTGAATAAATAAAATCTAGAAGAGCACATCCTTAAATCAGATAATGGGTTTTTTTTCTTTTTACTTGTGTTATATTTCATATTAAAATTTATATACATAAAGGCCATACTTTCAGTGGTGGGAAGCTGATCAAGTTGATGGTAGAATCATGTATTATATAAAAATCTACAGATCGCAAGTTCAAATCCACTATTCAACGAATATGAATTATTTTTAATTTAATTGAATGCCGGTCGTTGTATAAATTTTTAAATAAGAGTTGTACTCCTGAAGCAGCTGGGTCATTGGGTCTTTAGTAAAAGGAAATTTGGATTGTAGGTTCACTTGCATGATGTGTTACGTCTGGAGAACGACTTGCAGAAAGGTGTGTTCAACTGGCTGTTGTTTCAAATTTAAGTCAGAAGTGTGTTGAGATTTACTCGGTGTCCTACACACGATACCGACTTTGTTTTCAGTTTTGCGTGACAAAGAAGATTGATCGAACTTTCTTGTTGGCATTAACCAATGTCCTGTTATTCTATTTTGACATTACTAAAAGGCATTAGTTCGAAGCAAATTTATCAAGAGTTCTAAATTCAAAAATTCTATGAGAAGCA
>QYTT01090404.1:54404-67609 GCA_006980735.1 Dasypogon diadema
TTTCACAGTTTATAAAATCTGCGCAACAGAAAAGTACAGCAGCCAATGCAGTCAGTTGCAGAGAGGGGCTTCAGAAGTTATTTGCCAAAGGGTCCAAGACAGTATAGAATGTGCCAAGAGATTGCTAAATCAAACCGCCGATTTCGGTATATTCTCAGCGGAAAACACATTACATTTAGCAACTCTTGGTTGGGCCGGTATGACGGTTGTTAAGCGTTTGGTTCACAGGGATAGGCCAATGGGTAAACAAAGATTAAAATATAAAGAGAAACAGATAATAACTTTAGCCTCTTTAGCATCGGTCGATTTTGAATCCGTGGTTGTGGTGAGAGCCGATCATACTGGCGGAATTAGTGGATTAAAAGGAAAGAAATTCTGTCATCCGGGCCTTCGTTATGAAAAATCACTGCGATGGAGTGAACAATTTTACAAGCATTTCGAAAGAACTATCTTCACCACGTACAACTGTGTACCTAATCAATCGCCGGCGGAAACTGAAACCGCTGCATTAGCTTCCTACTTCGGGAAATCTTGTCGTCCTGGAATATGGTCGCATGATACAAAGGAAGATGCGGAATTAAGTAAGAAACAAATTGAGTTCTTTGTGCATTATTATTAAAAATGCCCAATCCTTTTTAGAGAAGAAATATTCCTCGTTATGTGAACTTTGTGATTCTGCTTCAAACTGTGATTACCCGAAGGAGTTGCAAGGGCAGCAAGGAGCCCTCAACTGTTTGAAACAAGGCGGTGATGTGGCTTACGTATCTAGAAGTGATGCGGAGAAATTTTTCGAAAAGGTATATTATGACTTATTCTGTAGCTTTTTTAACTGTAAGTATTACAAGTAGAACGACAAAAGCCAATACCGATACCTGTGCCCCAATGGTACTTTGGAAGAAATTTTAAGTTCTAAAAATCCATGCGTGTGGCTACGACAACCTTGGGGTGTAATCATTGCAGCTAGGTAAATGACAAATTATTGAATACCTTTAAAGAAATAATATTTCTTTGTTTCTATTTTAGAGATAAAGCTCAGGAGATTCAAACAAAAATTGATAGTTGGTTATTGAATGGACTGAAAGGAGCCTGGGAAACTGCTCTAAAGGAGATATTGGAAGCTGATAGTAATGTACCCTCCCCCGTTAGCATGCAATTCCCTACTGACTACATAAAGCCATGTAAGAAATTTCAAATCTAATTTTGTTCTCATCTATTTAAGAGTTGGATTCTAAATAAACTCGTTCCCGTTTTTTTAATAGTCCGACAAGTTCCGTATTTTGAAACAAGCATCTGCAATTCACAAATTACTTGGTGTACAACATCACCAGAGGAACTGGAAAAATGTAAACTTATTCGTGCTGCTGGTATGAGTTCCGGAGTATACCCATATGTCAACTGCCGTGAGCCACTTAGTGATACTATCGAGTGTTTGAGCGACATTAGCAAGAACTCATCAGATTTCATGGGAATCGATTCAAACTTTGGTTTTATGGCCAGGAGGTTGGTAGACT
Organism: Dasypogon diadema; assembly: GCA_006980735.1. Taxonomy (NCBI): domain Eukaryota; kingdom Metazoa; phylum Arthropoda; class Insecta; order Diptera; family Asilidae; genus Dasypogon; species Dasypogon diadema. The sequence goes on from QYTT01090404.1 coordinate 55,916, forward strand.
CAAATTAATCGTTAACTTCCACCACAAGAATATTTTCCATTTCAGAATATTTGATTTAACAGCAGTTATGTACTTTGAAACAGAATTGGAACAATACTCTTCTGTAGTAGTCGTAACGCATGCAGGATCCAAATATAAAAATTTCGAGGGTCTTAAAGGCGCTAAGGCATGTGTGCCTGAATTTGGAGCTACCCCAACAATTGCATTTATAAACTTAGGGAAACAACGTAAATTCTTCAATCGTAATGAATGCCGATATAGTAAGTTGTTAAGAGACTTCTTTGGACCTTCTTGTGCACCGGGAGCTAGTGACATTAGACGTGATTTAAACAAACGTGATGTAAGCAGTCAAACTGGTACAAGTGGATCAGAACCACTTTGTGAATTATGTCTAAATAATGACCTGCGCGCAACCTCTAATATTGGCATGGATATAGACGTTTCCAATGGAGAAGCAATAGCATCAGTTCCTAATAAAGTAACGTGCGCTGCCGAAGAAGATAACCGATATTATGGAAACAGAGGTGCTCTAAGATGTTTACACGAGAGCGGTGATGTGGCAATTGTCGAACTTCAGTCTTTGGCTGGTAGGTTGACTAGCAACTGATTAAAATTACATTTTTATGAAACATGTGAACATTTTAGATCATGCCTCATTCCTTGGACTGGATCCAAATAAGTTTCAAATTATGTGCCGAAATGCAACACTAGCACCACCTGGCTTTAACGTAGATTTGGATTGTGCTTTAACAACCATTGTAGATGGTGAAATTGTTGCTCGTCGAAATAGTACCAAAACGCGCTGGATTATCAATGCCTTAGCATCGTTCGACTTATATTTCCAAAATGATCCTGATCTTAAAATTTATAATATATATAACGGTAAAAAACACTTACTTTTCAAGGTAAAATTTGTTGCCTCAGCATTAGATCCTTGTATTTATTTTCGCTTTGTTTTTTAGGATTCAACAATAGGACTAACATCAGTACGTGAAAAGGCTGTCAGTCAGTCTGTGGAGAATTATATAGAACTCTTCAAGAATACTGAGGATTGCGTTCAAGGAAATGCTGGTACAAAACTTGTAATAAGTCTCACTTCAACGCTCTTTCTAATTTTAATTGCTGTATTTATGTCGCATTAAGTTTAAAATCACTTTCCGACAAACATATTGCTTTAGATATTCTAAAAACCTAGAAAATTAAGTTTTTTTTTAAATAGAAGTAATAAATAATGTGTTTTTTAAAGAAAATAAATAAAATAATTTTTTAATCGGAAAGAATTTTTAATATAATTTCTATGATATTTACTAATTCGGTTTGTTCGCAATTGCTAGAGGCATTCGACATTTTCTTCAAAATACATTTTAGTCTCTTTGGTATTGATGTTGCTTTTATTGTATGTTTCGCCTTGTAATTGTCGGCAGCCAAACGCCAAATACTGGTTGAAACCAAAAGCTGCTCATCGTGATTACCTTCATTAAGTACTGAGTTGATGGTGTATAAGAAATCCTCTGTAAATAAAATGTTATTTTTTTATTATTGACAAAATTTTTCTATAGTAATGTAAGCAATCCTCTAATATACATTTATCTAAGAAATTTGCTACTAATGTTTAATGTTTTTCTTGGTATAGATGAACAATAATCGTTCGAAATAGCAAGTTTCCTTTTTTTCAATAAAACTTTTGTATTTCGTAATAAAAGCAATAATGAGTGGCCTTCTAGGTTAGAAACCTTTCCATAAGGTCCTTAAGATATGCTGTCGTACGAGTTATGGTGAACATATTAAAATATTGTTAATATCTTGTGCTAAAAATTAATTGACAGCCGCAAGAGATCAACCCATCTTAAAATTTGGAAACGCACTTCGGAATTCGAATAAGATAATTTATCTATTTAAAAAAGCATCAACAACTTTTTTAATATCAAGAACATAGGCAAAACTCTTTAATAAAGTATTAACAACTTACGTGAAGAAAGTAAAGCCGCCCTATTAGCATTTAAAAATGCCATATTTCTCAATACAGTAAGACATAACTTCCTTATTGTGGTATTCCCCTTGCCAATTAATGTGCAAATTAACGTTAGGTGACGAACCACTGCTCCTTCTGCATACCTAGAAAATACTTCCCAAAATTTTAACCAAAAAATGGTTATCGTATTCCATGACTTTTGCATTTTCGCAACTGATGGATGAAATTTGTTAAAGATGTCCAAAAGGTTAATCTAACATAACAAAAAATTAAATAATCGCAAATTTTTAAATAGACTTAAAAACACCTTAACTATTTGAAGTCTACCCTCGATGCAACAACAGCAATTGGTTATAATTCGTAAACCTATTTCTAACACTGTGAAATCTATATTTGGATGCTTCACTTTATTAGTTTCACAATTTACCATATTCACCGTTAGTTGGAGAATGGATTGTGAGTAATTTGGAATTACTGTGGCAAACTGCTTACAAACTGAAACAAAGGTTTTTATATATGCGTTAAAATTTCACATCATAAGTTACCTGGAATGGAGTCTTCACTTAAAAATGCTAAGCACTTGACGAAAGTATTTCGCAGCTCATTGGAGTGATTTATCCATGGCCATGATTGCATAATAATTTTTGCAAGCTCTAAAATATGTTGTTGATCGGTAAGGCAATCCGAACTGAACCAATTAAGAATAATTCCGTACAAAAGTGTAAACTCTTGGATAATTGGGTCCTTCTGTTATACAAAAAATTTACAAAATCTTTCATAATTCAATTTTTTTTATTGCGAACCTTTGTATCTCCATGCTTTCGTATAAAAGCTGTACATGGCATCCCCATGTGCTTGAAAATACACTCGAAACGTGAAATAAGAACATTTAAAAAATTAATTTGTTTTGCAATGCAGCGAGCTTTCGAGGAGGTTTTAAGTAATATAGCTAACGCTTCGCACACAAGGATTTTTTTATTTGTCATATCTGAAAATGTTCAGATGCTTAGTTGTCATTTATGTGAAAAATTATCGTACTCACTTTCAAAAATTTTAATGATATTATTGGAAAAACTCGCCTCAAATAACATTTTAATTTTCCAAAAGAAAATTTCGGATGCATAAATGTAAGTTTCTTCCGATTTATCTAAAGACCTCTTATTTACGGACTTTTTGCATTTTTCATCCGCCCGCAAATTTTCGAATGATGCGCAACGACGACTGGTGCTGAGTATAATATCCTTTTTACTCATGGACTTTTCTTCATTTACTTGAGCCGAATCCAAAATCTGAGAGAATGTCTCAAATTTATAAACTTCTGTTTGACCCTTTACTAACAATGAAATTATGAATTTAAGGCACGATTTTAGGTACTCTGAAAATAAAAATTAGAAAATGTGTACAATCTGTAGTATCAATACACTTCTGCATCCTGCTCACCTTGCGTTTCACTAGACGATAAACTGCAACTTAAAAATAAAATTATTTGCTCACTGTAACGTGTGGAAATAATTTCGCACATTAACTGATACGCAACGGATTCATTAGCCAAAATCTTTAAGACTTGCATAACAGTAATAAGTAGTGTTTTATCCTGATGTTCTAAAATAGAATTTTTGTCTAAAAAAAAATTGATAAAGAACTTTTTCAATTCTCACCGAAATACGAGGGATTTAGTAAACTTATTAAAACAACAATAAGTTCGTGATCTCTGGAAATAGTTCTTTCCAATAATTTTGAACCTGGTTGTATAAATCTAACAAGTAGATTGCAGATTTCACCAACCATTTCTAAGGACGACTTAGTTATACAAGTCGAAGCACATTTTATTAACCTGAAAGTTAAGAAAATTAAAAGATAAATGTGACTACTTGTAATATGTACTCAAAAATCCGTATCACTCCAGAAGTTTCTGTCAATTTTGTAACCATATTTGGACTAAGATCAATCAAATTAATTAAAATAGAGCAATAGGTTTTAACAATTCCACATGTCGTCACAAATTTCGGCTAAAATAAAATTTAGAGAATAAATTATTCATTTTAAACTATTTTAAACTTTACCTCAATATAGATAGTATCAAATATATGGAAGTATTCCAACGAATTAGAAATTGATTGAAAGAAACGGTGTTTTGTGAAAATTTGCATTATTAGTTCAATTCCATTAATATCAGTTGGTTCCAGCTCAAGACACAGGGGAGCAACCGATATATGAAGTCCTCCATCGCATTCGTTTGCTTTATATGTTAAGAGATTTGAAAAAACTCCGCCAGCAGCTTCACGAACGATGGGAATTTCTTGTGTATCTAAGAACGTACTCATACAGCATGCATGAAATCCACCAGGTAAAAAGGATAGTTCTTTAAAAGAAAAGTTTTATTTCAATTAAAGTGTTTATCTATTTGGTGCAGTAATTATAGAAAAAGTAGGTTTTTATTCCGCATCGCCTTAAATATCACAAAAATGAAGAGAAAAACCTACCTTTTATGATCATTTGAGCGCCTTTTAAACTCCTACACATCATCGACAAAATGCTCCATGATAAAGCTCTAACTTGAAAATCAGCATGTCCACAAATTCCTGATAAAAATCGTATATGGGTTGCTTCTAAAATAATCTAAAAATACGACAGTCACATAAAAAAAATTATTTTAATGTTGATTAAAGACCTCATTTACATCTTCCATTATGTTTCCAATTATTAATAAACAATTTTTAGTTAAATGTGATCCAGCTTGCGTGAATGATTTTAGAGTCATTACAAAATAAAGAAATTTCTTGGCAATTAAAGGAACCATGTCTGATTCCAGCTCTACTAATTTGCTGGAACTTATTATATGTAGAAGACTTAGTAAATAACGGACACGATCTAAATGCCTTTTATGGAAGCATGCCTCAGTAACGGGAACAAGATATTCAAATAAGTTATTAAAAATATTATAAAATTCCTTTCTATTTTTTTCAGCACTTTTTGATATTATAAACTTCTGCAAAGATTCCTTTTGCTTAAAATAAACACATTTTCTGATCAGCACTTTTAGAAGTTCACACACTTTTTTATACAAACTTAATCCAGAATCATAATTTTTTAATAGCAGTAGCAAAACGCAATGTGTATCTTGTAAATCAATTAACATCCATCGTAAAATTTCTTCATCGTTCGCCTCCAAGAGTTCGGTCATCATTTCAACCACGCTTTCGAGTATTATCATATCAAGTTCATTGTTGGGTAATATTAGTAGAAATCTTCGAAGAGCGTTTAGAAAATATTCACTTTCTACATTGTGATCCGGAGATAACATCAAACAAAGCTTTATTCTAGATATATTTAGTGTTATATCGCGAGAAGTTGTAGCATTAGATATTCTTTTTAAAAATGTCTTAATATTTTCAGTTATGGAACTATACTTCACTAAAAGAATATCATTGCTTGTCAGTTCTAGTTGCTTATTGAAACCTAAGTTATCAGATATCGTAATAACATCATCATGGGTCGGGAAAATGGAATAATCTAAAGTAAGTTGATTTTCTTTTGCTTTCTTTAATCCTTTCAAAATAGGCGCTAATCCATCGAACCATATGTAAGCGAATGTTAGTCTGAGAAATTGAAGCACAGAACCTTTAATTAAAGCATTCGACTCAGATGTTCCACTCATTTTTATACTTTCCCTGTCCGAGAATCTTGAAAATCGGCTCTCACTTGAATCTACAGTGATAATTGAGGATGATCTGGATAACGGAGTTAAAGTACTCCTTGTTGATGAGTCGGACCCATTTTTAGAAACATCCAAAAAAATCTCTTCAAGTAATGATTTTTGTTCGAATGGACTTGTATTCCAATGAAAGTCACACTTCACTGGAAGTTTTAACCGGGAGCAAATTTTTGGCAAGGTAATTTGTTTACTTCCGACAATATAGGAACTAAATGTTAGTAAGAATAATGCCAAGGTGCAGTCTTGTTGTAGTACTATATCGTGATGAAAGAGGAAAAGTGCTCTCATCAGCAGAAAGTATACATTTCCTTCGTTTGATAGTTCACGTCGAAATTGCAGATTGCACAACGCCATTTTTGAAATTATACCTATAGCTGGGATTGCTGTGTCGGAATAATCCATCACAGGATTTCTCTGTAATTACATGAAAAATGTTTGTAATTAGTTTGATATCGAACTCAGTTTTTTTATTTAAATCAATATACCTATCGTCAAAAACGTAATTAATTACCTTAAGAGAATTGTCCAAAGCTTGTAAAGCTAAATACCATCCATTTTCACAATAAATTAAATCTACAAGTTCTGGATCTTGACAAATAACATTAAGTTGTAATAATGTTGTTTTTCGCACTGAAGGTTCCACATCAGGACTCTTTAGTAATTCTAAAAGAGCGTATACTGTCGAACGCTATAAAAATAGCATACTATAAATAATAAATTTTCACTGAAAGTAATAGTTTTACATCATAAAGACCTCCCGAAAAAATCTTTTCAGGATCTCTAGGAACACTCAGGATACAAATATCATTTGGTATAGTATCACTTATTTGTAAAATATTGGGAATATAACTGTTGCTCTCGGCATGCGAAGAGATTATGTATATTATTCTTGATAAAGCCTCAGATCGCGTTGCAGCATTGTCTAAAAATAGAAATCTCACGTTCCCCTGAATTAAATCAATTATTGGAAAATCATTATCCGGATCAAGTAAGTTGAGTACAGAGGGACCTAAAATTATTTTAACAATCTCTTACCAAGTGTCTAATACCAGTTATTTACCTAAACTAGGATCTTTTGGTTCCAAGCATTGTAAAAGAGGCAAATTTGGTGAAAGTATTTCTAAAAAACTTGCCCAGTGTTTCCCTAAAATAGATTTTCCCCTAATAATGAGACAAACCATGGTCTCTGCACTTGATCGAATCTAAAATGAAGCGATATATCTGATAAATAAAAGTAACAAACGAGGTAGGTAGAGGCTCTTACAATTACATCACTATGTTGGCAACCGAAACAAATTATTTCCGTTAATATTTCGACGTTTAATGGAATTCCCAAAGTTTTGGCTCTACTTAATTCAGAGCTGTACATTTTACTCAAAGTTAGTTCCCCATCCATAAGACGACCGAAAAAATGTTTCATATTATTGGAAGCTTCTTTATAAGATAGTCTGGAAATTAGCTCGATAATTTCACTAATTTTAATTTACCATGGAGAAAGTACAACCAACCTTTTAATTTTTAGATCTTCATGAGCGAGGAGCCTTAGGAGGATATTTTCCGCTGCTTCCTTTAAATGTAAGTTACCATCATAAAGTGGAATGCATCTAGAAAAATATCAACACTCCGTTCAAATTATTTTATCTGTAAGCTATTGCAATATCATTATTATTATTAAATTTGGATGCATCAGTATACAATTAGATGAAACTCCTTTGAATCAGAGATCAATATGTAAGATTAAAGTGAAAGAAAAAGAAAATATAATTACTAAGAGCTACTGCTAATGGAACCAAAGAGAATTTCGATAAGAATATAGGCAAAGAAAAAGAAAATAGATAAAATAAAGAAGAAAAAATGTCAAGTGTTAGGCCAAATATAAATTAATTTACGATTACAGGATTTATATAAACAAGTTTTTTACTTAAAGAAGATCAAAAGGATCTGAGCAAAGCCCACTGGCCTCTAATTAATAGCTGATTAGTTTGATATTTCATGTGGCGCCAATTATCCTAGACATAGGACAATTATCGAGAACGAGAAAGAATGTAGTTCCATCACTTTTGGTTGTTCGGTGTCTCATGGGTAAAACAGCCAAAAGGTATAACCTGAGAGATACTCACTAACCTCATGGTTTTTATGGTGAAGTGGATCTGATTTGATTATAATTGCAGACATATGGCCAGATGGGATGTTTTTTTACAGTGAAGCATAAGCACACAGATTTGTCATAGCCTTGCTACGTGTACGAAAGGTAATAACGGGCTCGATAGGAGATTTGAATATGGAAAAAGTATCTTTTAGACTTAATTGTCTAAATTATGGCACACCAGTTTGGACAACACCACACAATTTTTGCCGGTAATTAATCTTGTAGCAGGTGATTGTAGCAGATAATTAATTTTCGAGTCTAATTCTGTAAACAATTATTTGAAACTATCCCGCTACACAGACAAATTCTTCTTAATCTGAGTCAACTTAGTTGTCACATTTGTGTGTGATGGATTTTATTTTTATTTCCACACCATTGACAAGTTAACGTTAACGCGTTCACTGGATCGGCCTGTAGAGTTGCTTATATTTGCACATCTATTTCCTAATAAATCACGGAATATGAATATACGAACTGTAAGTTTATGTCTCGTATAAAAACAACAATGCACACCTCGGCATGTCCAGTAATCCGACGTTTTTTAGCGGACGGCTCTGTGTGCGGAGCAAAATAAAAAAATTAAAAAATTATTTCTCACCTTGAAATAGCATGAATTATTTTTTTCACGAAATCCAAACTATGAAAAATGGAGAGTGTCTCAAGTGCTTCTAGTCCACATAATATAAATTCTTCCTCACTTAATTCTTCAAGCTGACGCAATAGCTTCACCACTGGTATTAGCAACTTCTCGCAATTGAGAAGGATCCTTATTGCTGTTGTTTCACTTTTTGTTTCTAGCTTGAAACATGAAATATTTCAAATATATTACAAGAATTATAACTCTACTTATATTTACCTTTACTGCCTTTTTTATTCTTTCATACAGTTCTGAATAGAATTTCTGTAACGGCACATCTAGTAATGCTGCCTCTAGCTCGACATACCACGTGTCCGATTCAATATTATTAAAAACACAAATTCTGTTTTCATCTGCTGACGAAGACAAATAATTGTTTGGATTGTATTCAGCTTTTCCAGAAGCAGTTTTGTCTGGACTCTTAACTCTGCTCTGGGTTTGAGAATTATCAAAGTCTATCACTTTCACCATCAGATAAATTATTAGTAAATATCGTACGCGATCTACGCGCCTGGGCTTTTGCTCAATTTCAAAGGATTGACGATAGTACTTAGCAATGTACGCTAAATCCAGCAAAACAGACTGTTTTGGAATATAACAGCAAGGATCACTTTCCATCAAATTTAATATTTCGAATAAAAGAGTAAAATTTGAAAAAGACTCATCCTTAAATTATATAGTATTATATTATGATACAGTATATGAGAACTATACTAAATACCTGATTAAAATCCTCGGACGGATCTTTGAGCTGCTGCAAACATAAATTGAACAATTCTACGCAATATCGGGAGACAGTTATTTGCATTTTTGACCTCAGCAATTTGTTCTAAAAATAATCAATTTTACGCATCATTACGTAAACAAATGATTAGTATCAAATTTATTTTATTTGTAATATAAATAAAGGTAAAAACTCACTCCTTCATTCGAACAAGAATAACTCTCCGATAATTTTCTCATTTTTATTCGACCCATAATAGATTTTGTCAGATTTATCAAGCTACGAAATAAATATTCACTATTCCGCTTATCCCTTGTGTGTAGCATCAATAGTGCCTGTTAATAAACTAGTCACTGATAAAAAAATAATGAATAGTACCAATAATATTCTAACCTTAAATATATACGGTGGTTGTAAGAAATATTCCGCTGGATAGTCATTTATGGCTGTTTGTAAGTATTTAAATGCATGATCTAGTTCCTCTTCATTACTATCGCTTGTCAAAGAATCACAAAGATATTTTAAAGAATTATAATCTGGTACTGATGGTGTGGACCAAGGTCTTTCATAATCCGGTGAAAATCTAGAAGGATTTGTACCACCTAAGAATAGCTTTATAGATAATTATCTTACGCACTCATCATCAATTATATCTTCCCCAGAACACAAATCATATGTTGAACCAGACGTTACACCACTGCTGATTTCTAATACAATATCATCCTCTTCCCCGGAATCTACATAATTCTCCAAAATTTCCCTAATATCACACACGAGTTTTTTGCAAGTAGATAACTGGACAATTTCGTATATCTTTCCGATTTCTTTTTTTAATCTCTGTAGACCCAAAAATTTGATAGCCTCATTAGCATATTCACTCTAAAATTATTTATTTTCATCACTTTCAAGTGAAACATTTACAATTAATTACTCGTAAAATGGTTATCATTAGATTCAACACGTTTTCCTCTTCACATAGTGGTTTTTGACCAAACCAACGAATAAGTTGCTTTAAAAGACATCCGGGATGAAATATTATCATCTCATTCTGTAGAAGTGCTCGTGTAATTTTTCCTTCAATGTGTTTTAGAGTTCTTGTCCGAATTTCTAAAATTTCATGACCTGTAAAATACTCAAAATTTGTAGGAAGGATATTGATAGTGGTATTTGATATTTATATTAATTAAAAAGATATTCAGTTGATTTTTTTTGACACCATTTATTTTGATCGGAAAAGGTAAAATCAAAACCATAACTTATTTCATTTGGTTCACTTCCCAGAAGTTTTTATAAAGAAATATTCAAAGTTGTACAATATACAGACATTTTGCCAAACCACCTTAACAAATAAATTTTTTTCAGTGACTACTTATGCTCTGTTCTGGTTATCTAAAATAACAAAACGGAACGGGTTAATCTTACACACGGAATAATCTAGTCCTTGAACAAAGATTTTTTAGAAATACGGATTCGAAACAAATTGCCGGTCTTCTTCGAACAACGTTTTAATTTTTGGGTAAAAATGCGAAAAGACCATTTTAGACGGAACAGCTTCGGTTTAACATAAACAAAAATTTATTTTAAAAATTACAATAATTAAAAATGTATGTTTTCAGTATGTTTTAGAATTTTAAAGGATTCTTCATATTATTTTGTTTACAATTTGTACAACCTTTTGTTTATTTCAACACTATGCACAAATGTGAGCCCCAGTTTATACGACTCCCATTTACTTGGTACTTTTGCAAAACCAATCTACCGTGTACATTGAAGTTTAGGTGTAATATTATAATAGGCTTGTAAAAGCAGGTAAAAATGGTCGACCTTCTGAATTTGTCCGCCTAGTAGAGGTATCCGGTTATCAGAGGTGAAATAGGGAACAAAATACTTTCCATTTCTTAAAATTTGTCCGTACAAAGGAAATTTTCGTCCATGGGATGTGTTCGTTATGAGAAATTTTATTGTATAATACTATTAAAAACTATCAAAAATGAAAAATCGATCTTCTGGAAATTATGACTGATACCAATTAGCGTTATTTTATTGAAAACTTTGAATATGAGTGAAACATGAAGTCTCTGGTGTGTGATTTTGTGAAAATAATGTAAATTAATACATTATTGGTGGTTGAATAAAAAAATATAATGAACTAAACCCAAAATTTTCAAAGAAGGGAAGAAACACGCGGTGGAACTTGGAATCATTTTCCAAATAATTTTGATTCTTACGATTTCTAAATTTGAGCAGGTGTTTTAGATCACCGTGCACTGAAATACATATTGTCGGGGTTTGTGTTACATAAACATCAAGGAAAAAATTTTACTCTTGGTGGAAGCACACCCAAATTTGACGTCTGGCGCAACAATTTTTGGTTTTGCGTCCATAGCGTGGAGAATTCGACATGAACATCATTTGTATCGCTAGGATTAAAACTTAAATCTTCGTCAGCACATACATGCACTTGAAAACGACATGGATACGTAACGACGAACTGATT
>QYTT01090405.1:7252-18152 GCA_006980735.1 Dasypogon diadema
ATTTGTGCAATTGCACAGGGGTCTCCTAGTATTGCTAATTCAAGTAAGTTCGAAAAAACGCTTTCATCTTGGAAATTTTTAATTTGTGATAAATGATACCAGAACTCTTCAATACTTATATATTGATAGTAAAATTGAACAAGCCCAAAAGAAAGAAACTAAACTATTTACTCGAAGTAAAAAGATCCGTAGATTTTACAGTGAAATGTGTAGTGCGTAGATTTCCATTTTTTGGAGTATAATATCCGGACAACACTGTTCTTGAGGTGACTGACAATGCTCTCTCCATAATTTTACCACAGTACTTTTGAAGAAAATAGAGCGTCCGGGTGTATGCGGGATGCGAACGGGTATCGAACGACCAAAGATATTTTTCGTATGCTCTTAGTGGTGTAGTATTACTATTATTAGTTGTGTGAAAAAGCGAACATTAATTTCTCTAAGACAGAGTCGAGGGCTAAAATGAACAGTATAAAAGGGAAGGTTTGACTAATTGTTAGACGGAAGGAGAATTTCGCGAAGATGAGGTTGGGAATTATAAGTTTTTGGAATGACATCTCACCGTGCAGTATTGCAGTGACTTCACAAATTCAATTCTTGGGGAATTTATTGTCTTAACCATTAATTCATTAATTAAAAAATTTAAACTGGATTCCGAAGATTGGGGCCATCTGTAGGCATTAAAGCGAAATTAATCAAAGTAGGTAGTAATAATATATCTCTTTCCTTCTTTGCGATCGCAACTTGATTATCGCTTAGCTCCCAAAACTTTAGATTTTGAGTGGCATGCAAGATCTCAGATACTTCGTTCTACAGAATTGTTTCAATTACTGGTACCCAAGTAGAAATTTCCAAAGGCAGTGGCTACGTATATACTTGCAAATTTTTAGAACAACGCTGTTTAACAGGTCTTAAAATATAATATAATATTATTCAAACAAGAGTATTTCAAAGGCAAATAAGATACATTAAATTTGTTGCCAAGAACTCAGGTTCAGATAAATGTTCAGTTCCTGTTGATAATGGACAAAATAATTATAAGAGAAATTAATTTAAATACTATGACTTTCTAGAAAAGTATTAAGAATTGATGTAACTGGAAAACTGTTGTACTATTGCAGTACAAGAAATTATATGATTCATGCTGTTTATAAATGATATAGTAAAAGTTATACAAGAATTCAAATCAATAAAAGGTTTTTAATATACTTACTACGTCGTCGTTAGTGATACTGTTATCCTCTTCATCAAAAATTCTATATTTTATCATTCCATATTTTCCAGAATCCTTGTCAGTGGCTTTTACTTGAAGAATAGGCGTATCAATTTCAACATCCGGGCTTACTACAGCATAGAAAGTATTTTTTCTACCTCGAGACCGGGCAAATACAAATTCAGGCGGATTATCATTTTCATCTTGTACAATAATTTTAACCCGTGCTGTATTTTTCTTGGGATTTACGAAATATTTATGAGATATTAACTTAATTTCTAGTTCGTGTGACGATTTATTTTCGTAATCCAGGTGTTTATTTAAGTTAATCCCGCACGCATGATCTTCAAGCGATACTGAAAATATTTCGAGCTCGTTTCCTTTGATAATCTCACATTTGAACCCAGCATTATTTTTGCTTGCCTTTTTCGAATTGATAATTTGAATCAATTTTATTGTTGCATTTAGACCTGTTGTTTCAGGTACTCCTGTTGTGTAGCTATCATCACTGAAAGCAAGACCTAATGTCTCTGGATTGGTTATCACAGCTCCATCCATTTTCGACTCAATTATCGCTTCATTTGGATCAGTAAGTAAATGTCTGACAAATACAGGCAGTGTTGCCACTGAGCTTAACTGAGGTTCACCCATATCATAAGCACGAACATCAACTTGATATTCAGTATCATCTTCTTTGTGAAGTTCATCTCGTATTCTTATAGTTCCGGTATCAGGATCAACTTGAAAATATTTCAGTGCTTTTCCCCGGCCGACCATTTCGTAACGGACAACATTTCCAGGTGAGGAGCCATCTCCATCAATTGCTGGCATAGCTCCAATTACCGTGCCAATAGGTTGATCATCATTCACTGTTACTGGTTCTGGAACGGATACAAAAACTGGTGGAATGTCGTTTCGATCATCAACATCCACGTTGATTTTAATGTGATCTCCAGGGTTGTCTCCGTTGTTTTCCATAGTTCCAATTATTAATTCATGCTGTTTCTCCTTTTCGTAATCCAGTCCTCTGATTGTTTTCACTTGTCCTGTCCTAGGATCAACCTTAAATAAATCCCCGGGTCCTCTTTTCAATATGTATGTTATCTGGAGGACATAGTGACATTAAATATTTAAATTTATAGTCAAAAAATGCTTTACTCACTTCTTTTATGGTGTCAGGATCAATCGCCTTTACTGTAGCTATAAGTAGGTCAGGAACATTCTCGGGCACTCTAACATCGATTCGTGAATCAGTGAACTTTGGTACTTCATCCTGTAAAAATTGTATTAAATTTTCAATAATGAATAATGTAAAATAGATATTATTATTACTATCTTTCTCGGGTCCATTACTTTAAAATAAATACAAAAATTCTAAATGTTAACAATCAAAGATGTGTAAACATTTTTCAAAAATATATTTACATTTCAATTAACTGTACTTTAATATTTAAGTTAAAAGATTCTTCAAAACCCATTAAGAAAAAATATTTGAAATAAATTTTCAATTTTTTGATAGTATTTTTTCTTTTTGTTGGTGCTCAGAGGATACCCTAATCCTAATCCTCGGTTATATTACAGAGTTAAAAAGCTCATTATGTTATTGAAGTCTTCTACAGGAAAATAGATGGCGTCTGTTGAAAGCTTTCGTGTTTAAAAGTTGATTTTGCCCACCATAGCAATTAAAATATAAACTAATGTGGACAAAACTGACATTAAGGTAAATTTCAAGTTAATAACGGAATTTACTTATCTCGGATTTGTTTAAAAAGGGGAAAATAGAAGAAGAAGAAGAAGAATAAATTCTGTACTCCATGGATTTGAATCGCCATTTTGAGCTTTCATAACTCCGTTGCCCAAAAAAACACAGGTAGTATCGACGAAAGCTATCAGGAAATCCCCAAAAGTTTTTCTTTTAGAGTAAATATTTTCAATTTTAACCAACTGACGTTAGTTAAAACTGCCTTTTGAAATATTTATTAGGTTCCTAATAGCTTTTGTCGATACTGACACAAAGTTAGCTGAAATGCATATAAGGCTAATTACTAATGAATAGAAATAATTCGGGAAAGTAGTTCATGTCACGTTTCTTCTATTGTTCTAGTGGAAAAGAGAAGTCGTAAATTCAAAATGTGTGTCGATTATCGCAAAGTATAATAAGTATTCGGGGCGTGGTAATTTCCTGTGGCCTCTAATTGTTTCCGTAACATACACCTTCTTTGTGACGCCATTAGGGCAACAGGAATTCCGCAAGATAACTTTGGGCTAAAAAACGCGGCGTCTGTTTTTTGAAAAGTGTGCCCATAGTATTTATAAAGACTTGATAGAAGACAAACAAAAGACATCTACAATGGAGGATCATGAAACTGGTTGTTAGGAATGGTTTGGAGTTAAGATATGAGAAATGCAAATTCATTTATGAGGAAATGTAAAAGACATTCACCCACACCTAGATAATCTACGATCAGTTTGTGATTTTCCTTTTCCGAAATGTGTTAAGGACATGCAAAGTTTTCTTAGCATTTGCTTGTATTTCCGCAAAACCAAGGAACCTTTTAAGGCCTTGAAAAATGAACTGCTAAAATCCTCGATCTCATCTGATACTGATTACAGTGCCGGAAACGAGATTGAATTACACTGTGAAGCGAGTAGCATTAGTTTTGGCGCTATACATATTAATGAAACGACAGAATGACTGTAAGTTCCACCCTATCTTTTATATTTCTAGAAGAGCAATTGATACTGAATCGAGGTATCACAGCTATGAGTTTGAAACCTTTTCTATTGTTTACAGTCTCTGGAGATTTAGTATTTATCTTGTAGGAATTCTGCTCAAAAATTATTACAGGTTGTCGGACCGCTACGATAATCCTAAATAAGAAGCCTCTAAACCCCGAATATCTCGATGGGTCCTGGAACTTTAAAATTATGATTGCCAATTGATGTTAGGAGGGGACACGTCGATGCGCTTGGCAGACGTGCTGAAATCTTAATAGTGGAAGATGATGCCTTTGAGTTTGTCCTTCCTGGAGGGCAGTGTTGTGACGCAGCTATTTTAAAAATTGGGTCAGGATTTGAGAAGAAAGAAAACCAAATGTACATACTAATTGATGGATTGCTTTACAGGGATATGTATGGGGACGCAATATTTTACGTTTCCAAATAGAAAACTAGATTCACACTCTTTATAAGTCTACTCTCTTTATAAGTCTATGAACTGCTAGTAACTGCATAATGCTATGATCAGCTAAAGAAGTCTTACTGTTTCCCTAATATCAAAGACAAAATAAAAACATAACTGTAAGCAGCGGCGATTACAAAGGGGAAAAACCCAGCTACCTTCCTGAAAAGCATATTAGTACTCTTAAGTTTTATATTTTACGGGTCTTAAGGCGACGATCTAAATTTAAACATTGTGAGATTAATTGCGAGGATGTCTGCACTCTTATTGGTTTTGTGACGGTGCCCGACGAGGGTGCAGTAATTCTAAACAGGATTAGGAAAGAGAAATAAAAATATGAAGTGCAGGTATCCTCGAACTCAGTATAGTATCGCGATCCAAAGTGGAAAGAGGAAAATAACGAAAATATATATGTTTTTATTTGTTTTAATCAAAGTGAGCTTTTATAACGTTGAAAGCTGTTTGCAGTGTGCTTATTATAGCCTGGGACTATAATAAGCATAGTCCAGGATTAGGGAAATGTTTTGCATATCGACCATCTCGGGCCGTTAGCACTTATAAAACTAAAGAGGAAGCAGATCCTTTTTGTAGTTGGGGTATGGAGAAGTTTAAAAATATTTGAATTGATATTTGTTTTAGATAGAAGTACAAGTTTATTTTCCATAATTTAAAGCTCAAGTAGAGCATTTTAATTGCATAATGACATCAATGTTGGCAAAAGAAACAAATGTGTTTATATATCAGTCTGCAAGTATGAATTGAAAAAAGGAGAATACGCCTTAAATAGTGCAATTAACCGTGGTATAGATTCGGGATAAATCAGAAATATAAACTTTGCGATAAAATCTTTGAATACCTTCTCTGTCATGAAATCGTATGTCACGAATAATCGTAACTTCGATAAAATCAGAAATAACGTGCCCGATGCAATCATCAGGACATAAACTTATAACAAACTTCGTTACGATAAGAAACATAAAGCTATGTGCAAATAAAAAAAAAGTCAATATGTTTTGATAAGAAATTGTGCAGATAACTTTTGTGTGGCAAAAATCTCCACAGTATTAGAATTTGAAACATTTACTTTTAACGATTATAAACGAGTACGAAAAAAAAAACAAGATTGACTTGAAGCTGGAACCAAACCAGCAACCTCTCGATTGAAAGTTACCTGGTTCGATTTAAGCTACAAAATCAACACTGCTAGTTTGGAGTCGTTAAAAACAGATGTTTCAAAATCGATGCCCTTATATTAATGCCGTGAGGTTATTGCCGATTTTGTCAATTTTACCGATTTTGACAATTCTATCTGTCCTTATTCAGAAGTAATTTAAAGTGTTTTGCTAAAAAGCTTCGGCATATACCAAGTTAAACTTAATTTTAAAAAAGTATGAAAAATAATCGCTTACTTACCGGCAGATCATTTACAAGAACTGTAACGCTGGCAGTTCCTAATCTCACATCTGGAGCACCATCTTTGGCAGTAACGACAAATTTGTATTCTGTTTGCCTTTCGTAGTCCAACTTAGCTTTAGTCCGAATTTCTCCGGAGTCTGGATTAATAACGAATGGAATATCTATTGGGATGGAGTATGTTATTTGAGCATTAATGCCCTCATCAGCATCGGTGGCATGCACTATACCAACAAATTCATCAATTTTACCCTCATCGACTTTAAAAACGTATGGCAGTGTGGACTCATCAAATTCGGGATTCTTGTCGTTAATATCTGTCACCTTAATATTTACGGTGGCACTGCTTGCCAATCCACCATTATCTTCGGCTTTTATAATCAGCTGGTATCTTGTTAAACTTTCGCGATCCAATTTGCGTATTACACTAATTACCCCGTTCTCCTGACCAACGGCGAACTGTCTTAAATCGTTTCCAGACACTATTGCATAGGAAACTGGATCATTTTCAGGATCTTCTGCTTTTACTACCGTCACTGTCGAATTGATTTCGGCCCCTTCGCTTACTTGTACTTCATACACTGGCTTAAGAAACCGTGGCGGCTTCGTATTTGGTCCAGGTGTTACCGACACTTCCACAATAGCCTGTGAATATAGGCCCCCAATATCTGAGGCTTGAACAGTAATGCTATATTGTTCTCCTGCTAGTAGACGACTTCTAGTTTCAATTTCCCCTGTTTTGGGATCTATCGAAAATTTCTTGCCGCCATTATTTGAGACATGGTAAATGGAATAAGTTACAACAGCGTTTTCCCCTTCATCGTTGTCGGTGGCTGTAACTTTTGTGACTAGTCGCCTTCCATCCCCGGCTGTTATAGAAATGGGTGGAACCATTGGCAATTTTGGAGCATTGTCATTTACGTCTCTAAGTATAACCGTTAGACTCAAAGGTGCACTGGCTGCGTTGGAATTAGATTCTCTTGCAACAACTTGAAAAGTGAACTTTCCGGGATTCGGCGGATCCCGGTCTAGACCTTCTTCATTCACAATTAAAATTCCACTCTTTGATACACTGAAAGAAGGAGTAGTCAGTTCATATATGTAAACAGGCTGAGGATCATCCTCGGTGATATCTGCATCAGTTGTTTTGAATACTATTGGTCTGCCGTTGGTGTCTAACACTTTTGTTCCCACTGGCGAATTTTCATCGACATAACCCTCGATTTCGGATGCGGAAATAACTGGTGGGTTGGCATCGACCGGTTTCACAGTAATTGCAAGTTTGGCAGTAGTAAATCTCTTCGACTCCGAGACTTCTTCAGCCTTGACGATGATATCGTACCTCTTGGCAGTTGATGTATCTACTGCTTTGATCTGCTTTAAAACACCCGTTTGTTCATCGATTTCAAAGTACTCCGCATAATTGCTGGGCATTCCGCTGAGAAATGAGTATCTGATCGGTGAACTGATTGTATCTAAATCAACGGCCTGAATTCGCTCAGGTGAAACAGTTAGAACACCTTGAAGGGAGCCTGCCGGTACAGATGCAGTGTACTCAGGATTGATGCAGGCCCCATCCAACAGAACACATCCACGATAGATGAATGATGGATCTAGGTCATCAGAGTCAGCAATGTTCACCGTTAGTGTTGTTGTCGATGAGAGACGTTCAGATGCATTTCGTGCCCGATCCTGGAAAGATAAGAAAATTTTCAGTTTTAGTAAAATTTTTAATTTTCAGGTCGCCGTTTGTTTATTATTATTATTAATCTTCTCACGAATCTGGTTAATTTGCTGAGCATTACAAAATGTGCGGTTTGCATTTATTGAAACTTTCTCCTGGTGATTTGCACTGATCACGCTGATCCCCGACACAGTTTCAACATTCAATCGAATAATTTAATTGATTGCTACAAGCACAAAATCTCGTTCGCTGCGCTTGATAAACACTAAACACAGTTAACAACCTGCCGAACCTGCGAAATGGCAATAGCTAGGTATCCCCTGGCGATTTTTATCATAATTTCCTTAAAACTGATATTTCGCAGTTGGGTCATATTTCGAGAGTGGAAAACTGAATAAATTTTCAGCTCATACCACAGCAAAATTGTCTCTCTAGAAGTGTGCGATGGAAATGAAGATAAAATTTTAACTCTTGATCTAACATTTAGTTTGGTCGCTACTCTGTTGAGAAAATCAGCTCAGGTGTAATTTTAGCAATTATGGTAATTTTCGCGTAAACTCAATTAAGAAATGATGAGAGATAGGGACCGAGATTTCAGGCTTAAGTTTTGATTTCTAAAATATGTGTGACTAATTACCATGAGATATTTACGATAAGAATCTGTAGTGGAGATTGCCGTAGATACAAAATATCTGCCTTAATATTATGTATTATTAACACAAAGAATAAATGCAAGCGATAAGGCTAAAGATAATATAATTACTTGCGACATAACAATCTCCGTCTTGAATGTTGTAATATGGATTGAGTGAATAGCTGGTTTTAATTTTTTTCCAGAAGCCACAGTGCATAATGCGTGTATTGCATGTAGTTTTATTAGCTTTTTTAACTTTAGTCTGGTATCTTAAGCTACCACCAGCGTATTCAGTCTCGTTTTGTACAAACCGTTCATGGTGCGTATTACAATAGTTAGTGTCCATAATTCTACGTTTCTCATTAGTTTTTTGAAAATCATTTAGTCATTAGACAATTATTGTTTGTTTTGCAAGTCAATTATCAAGTGAATTATCAAATATCAAAGACATGCTCATATGCGCAACAAGTTATTAAATTTTCAGGTATAGCCGCCAAATGCCGAATAATGGAGCACTTTGTTTCTGTATGTTTCTTTAGATTACTAAAAAATTTTCTGCAAAAATAAGAGTTGTTGCAAATTTGTAGCAACCACAATTGTGGAATTTATATAGAGTGCCATTCGATCAATAGACCTTGACAGTATTTCCAATTTCTTTTTGTGCATTACTTTGTTGTGCAACTTTTTTCAATACTTTGATTTTATTTTGATTTTGGGTTTGATGTTTGTTCTGGTTAATTTATTTACTTGTCATCATCAAAAAAGGAAGTAACTATTAATAAAAAAAAAAACCTCTTAAATCAGCACAAATTTTACCCTTTCAATCATTTCAATAATATTTGGCTTAGGCCAAATATTATATTACCATTTCAATTTCTACCATTCTCCACATAAAACGGGAGGCCATACTATGTTTCACCAGATTACAAAAAATATATCTCTTAGCGCCAAAATTCAAAATCAAAAATTATAATTTTTAAAGAATTTGAAAATGAATCCATGTTGTTGTTGGATGTCATGCCAAGAAGGTAGAATTTTGACTTGCCATTTAAAGTTATCCTAAATGATCGACAAATATGGCAACTTGGTGACATAATCTTTGAAAGGGGGTTCCTTCTTTCGGTATACAGACGGTCTTTGGTTGGAAGGAAGAACATACACAGGGATTTATGGTTCAAATCACAGAACCTTAAAGCCCCTCGGTATTGTCCCAACCGTTTTCCAAGCCAAGAGAACCACGCTCTATGCACACACTTTAAGATCGATAAAGGTCTACATGATGCAAAAAATAAATTATACAAATATTTAGTAAGGCAGCGCTACAGGTACCCGTCTCGTTCACTACTGAGTTGAAACGTATGTGAGGCTGCTCGAATACCCTCAAATAACTGGCACAATACAACAAGGTCACCTTGATGTGGATAACAGAGCACATGAAGGTTTTGAAAAGGAAATTGCAGACCGGCTGAGTAGACCCGAAGTTTTCTCCGGCTATTTAACCCTTCGACACATAGAAATATCCTTGGATACCCTGATACCCCATTATGTGTCGAAAGGTTAAATATCTTCTTCTATAGACTTTGTCCAACGCGAACAATGCAGTTCGTCCTGCCCTTGCCCAAATGTATGAGTTGTATTAAAGTCTGGGTCTGATATGAACCTTAAAGATGAGCACTAAGTTTAATGGGGTGAAGTATTTTTTGCAACCCTGCAGGAAGCCCGAACATTTCATCGAAATCTTTGCAGTGGCGAAGATGTGATCTGTCCAACTAAAATTATACCTGAACCGCTAAAATGTTCAAGTCAGGAGAGTTTGGATGCATTGAACTCACGGTGATTCGTCCTGCGCCAGGCGCGAATTTTAATGATGTCATCGTTGAGTGATGCAATCAGGCGTGTTCGATTATTATCAGTAGCATCAGTAGAATTTCGGATTAGGGAAGACTTTTCTTTGGGAAAATCGTAGTCAAATCCATTCATGACGCTTATTTGATATATGTACAGGTATTTTAACAGAAACCAATTAATAGACGCTAAATTTTTAAACTTTGTCTTTTTCTAATATCCTAAACTCCTAGATCACTTTTTACTTTTAAATTTCTCTACTGCTAATGAAAAATTAAATTTTGTTATTGAGAATATGAAAACAAAAAAATGCAAGCATTGGCCACCCTGTATTTTGTAAATTAGGCTGAAAACGCAATCATGATGCTCGCTTTTAAACAAAACTAATTATTTGGTACATGGCTTTTTTCAATCATCATGAAACTTGGTGCTATGATGCTTGCTGCTCGGTTTGAAAAAGTTTTAATACTTACCGCTTGCATGCTTGCCAACATAAGAAAGATAAAAATCGACATTGATTTGCTTTTTTGGCAAATCAAATGGGAAAAAAATTTGGAACAAGAAAAAACGAAAGGGAAGAGGGTGGTAATTGAATTCATGAGGGGAAATGAGTTTATGCACAACAAAGTTTGTGCACAATATCACTGTTAAGTTGTCACTATTTAATTTGATGCTTTCATTTCGCCTTTGGAGTAAGCCGCAGCATCACGAAGCTTGTTGCGTCATTACTTTTTCAGCCCTCAGCTCAGGAGACAACCCTATGATGCATACGGCACAGCTTATTCCTTGACCTGACAAATGCTGCAAGTAAGCCACAATTTTTAGCATGAATTTTTTTTACTGTGCAACAGCCCGCTCCACCACCGGCATGGGTTGTTCAAATGAAAAAATACAATACTTATAAATGTGAAAAGCAAAGGTTTATATAAT
>QYTT01090407.1:0-16598 GCA_006980735.1 Dasypogon diadema
AAAACGTAGATATTCGCCCCGTCGTGAACGTGTTAAAAGATTTCTACAAATCAGATATGTAAAAGATTTTAGAATCTACCGCATACACTATTGGACTATTGGAACAAACTCTAAACCCAGTACTAAAGATTCACCAATCAAAAAATCTACTCAAGCTGTAGTTCAGCACTTCTAAAATAAAAAATACAACCAGGTCCTCAATTGGTATGAGTTTGGCTATTGCAGGTTTCAAAATGAAAGAAAAAAATAGCCAAACACAGGCAACTTGAACTGTGGTTAAATTTAAAAACACAATCCGATGAACGAATGTGTTGAAAATAATTGAATTAAAATTCAACCCTCGCAAGTCGTTAAACAGGCTGATGTGCAACTCTGCAGATTTGCTCCTCTTTAGGTGCGAGCACGGTAATTTATTTGAGTACCAATGGTTGAAACAGTTCTACTGACGAATTTCAGGTTATAACTCCCAACTTCCTTTTTCCTAAAAATTCCTTTCCTCCCAAGTTGAGCTGTGTGCATTATAGGATTATCCGCTGGAAAAATTGAAAAAAAAACACTTGATGGAAATCAGATTTCAAAAATCGCTCTCATGTTTAAGTTTCATGAAAAAGTAAAAGTTTTGGAGATGGAAATAGCTAGCGAAGTGCCAGCTTTTGAAAAAGTCAGGAATGCTTGTAATTAAAAACAAGATTATAAAGGGCAAAATTTTTGAAAGCTTTGTTGAATGTCCATAACCAATTGGACTAAGCCACAGTCATGCTTTACCGTCGAAACCGAAACAACCCAGACTTTTTCCAAAGTTAGCACTTTGCTGGCTATTTCCATCTTCAAAAATTTTTTCATTTTTATAGGACGCAAACAAAATAATAAATTTTTCAATCTTGATAAGGTTGGCCCTCAAGCTTAGGCAACACCTTAGAAAAATACATTATTCCAAACCGTATCTTTGGAACAATAAAAAAACAAGGAAGTACTCGTAATTAGATATAAAAATTATAATCGAAAGGTTTTTATATATGATTTTAAAAAGTTCTCAACTAACTTAATTTTTTAGCTTGATTTTATTTTCTAAAATATTAACAAAAATAATTATTATATTACTACTTTAGTATAAAAATTTTACTTAAATATAACCCCTAGAATCATGTGAATCAAAACCATCTAAGGTTGCTTGCACAACGGTGCATGGATGGTCGCTGATAGCTATTTAATCCATGTATTTATTGTTGTATTTCCAGCAAAAAAATAATAACGTGCGCAAACCAGCTACCAACGACCATCCATGCTCCGTTTTGCAAGCACCCTAAAACAGACGTAGCATGAACATGAAAAGAGAGCTATAAGTTGAATTAAACGTAAAATTCATTCATCGGTTACCTGTGGAAAATCATTTAATTCAGGACCATATAGTACATCATCGCTATTCTCGAAATACTCGTGATCATCAATTTTTTGTTTGTTTTGCAATCCAGCATCAGACATGCAGTGTTCATTCATCTCCACGCGACTTCTATACAATCAAGAATGATAGCTGATTTTGATGGATAGCAGTAGGGTTTGAACATTATATATATAGATAAATATAATAGTTGCAAACATTAAATTCTTAAGTAGTCCACTTGAATAGAAAATTTTTTTTTTCAACGAAATAATTGGCCCATGTATCGGTTACATTAAAGGGTTAGAAACTCTATACAACCCCAAAAATTAGCTCATTTTAAGAATTTTTAGCTATTGGAAAGAAGGGTGGAATTATGTGAGATTTTGACCATGATTTATCCATGCTTTGGTACATCTCAAAATTTTTTTTCAAGATTTTTAACCTTACGCCAAAAATAACCACACCATCTACCCCGTACGTCCTCCTGATCGAACGGTTTCAACAGGAACAAAAAGTAAAAAATACCTCAGTTTTATGTAGGTACTTCTTTCTACAATGTGACCTAGTCTAAACGAAAAAAAAACCTTTTTGGTAAAGTACACAATTGTGCTACACAATTAAGTTAGATTTTCAAAAAAAAATCACATTTTTTCAATATATGACTACTCAAGTCCTCTAATATTGGATCCTCAGATGCCTTGTAGATCACATTGTAGCTATATGATAGCTTGAACTACCCCTAAAATTTCAGAAATTTATCAATAATAGTTTTTGAGATATCATGTGGCAGATTAAAAAACACAGTTTTTATTTTTTTTTTTACTTTAAACGAGAACTTACTAGTCTCAGTCCATTCCTCGGGCATACAAGACAGCTCGGAAAGGATCGCCCTTTTTAAAAATGCAATCACCCAAAAATCGATTTTTTTTTTTTTTTTTTTTGAAACTTTGGAGTTGCTAACCCCCTTAAGACAGTACGACGTTTGCTGCAAAATATCACACTTCCATGAGTTGAACTAAAAGAAAGAAAAATAGAAATTTTTCGTAGTTATTTCTAGTCGGTGTGGTGTGGTCGAGATGCTGAACTTTTTAAATTTTAGCAATTTACTGATTAACTCCGTGCCAAAATTTTCTAAATTTTTAACCGATTTTCTTCTTTGTGGATTTGACTCCTGTATTTGGGCACAAGTGGTTGAGACAATTTTACTAACGAAAATTGTACTTGCAAAATCACTGGGTTTTTACACAGTAAAAATTTCACACCAAAAATTTTGGTCAACATAATTTTGATGAGGCTGAGATCGTTGCACCAAATATTTCCCCTACTCGCCAGACCCGATCTCCTGCGATATCTTCCTCTTCCCTAATATAAAGGGTCAGCTCAAGGGAACTTATTTTAAGACTTTAGAAGACTTTCAAGCGACCACTCAGAGAGAACTTCCAGAGCTGTTTTTTGAGCTGAGAGAAACGTTGGAATTGTTATGTCGAGTTGGAGAGAGCCTACTGTGAAGGGTAAATTATAGGGGAGGTCACGGGCGGCTCTGGCAGGCGAGTGGCGCGACTCTTATGCAAAACCGGAAGAGAAGGGAAAGGGAAAGTTTACCCACAGTAACTTTACAAAATTTAACTGATTCTTCAGTTTCTCATTGTTTGTTTTGTTAGCAAAAATAAATAAACGGCTCTTTCAAATATCCCTTTCTGAAATGTGACTTTCAAAGGCAGTGTGGCTGGCCACCCCTGGTATATAACATTCATTTGATTGTACAACTCAATATATGTTCTGGAAAAACAAAGTTTCATTATTTAATTGCCACACCTTGTAAATTCATCTTATAGATTTTATCCCACAGTTAGCAGTTCTATTTTCGATACTACTCTGCAAGCTCTTGTGAATTTATTTCATTTAATTGAATGGAGAACTGTTTCATGAATATTAAATAATTACTAGAGTACTTTTTTTTGCAGAATACAGGGGATTTTGCGTTGCCAATTTCCTGGATTAAAATCTACCCTAAAAATTCAAAGTAATCCTGCTATGCCTCACGAATGTTCTTCTTAAAAATTTTAATTTCATCATAAGCATCAGGCAGGTTTCTTCTGAGAAGATTGAATATTTTACAGTGGATATTAATTTCTTAACGATGTCATGATATTGATCTAAAATAAAAAATTATGGCAGTGCCCAGAAGAAAGACGATCATAAACAAATTTTAGCATAAAATATTAATATGATAATTCGTCATTATTTAAAGCATTAATCGTATGCAATTCTATTTTAAATTAAAACTCAAATCTGCACTTAACTTTCTTAATTTAAAAATACTATAGGGCATCGAAATAATCATTCTATATATTGAAAGGTTGCTAAATTCTGGCAGAAGCTTTCACTATCCCTGAAAGTCACCGAGCTTTTCATCAGTATATTTACATGATAGTTGTATCAGTACATTAGGAGAGGGATCAATGCAAATATTGGGAACTAAAGAGAAATTTTATATCGACCACTTTGGAGCGATATATAAGCCCCGAGCAAATTGATAATTGTCCCAGCCAGCACCAGTCACCACTAGTGCTTACGTCAGAGGAGCAACAGTGAACGCTCTCTCCAAGGTCCATAAACAAACCTAACAGCCAACCATGTGGTAGCGATGGCCCCCTCAACACGAGGTTTATTGTCGGGGGCCAAGTTCTATTCGCATTGGGCATGAGCGCTCTTTATTTACACCGTGGCAGCCTTGCAGACGCCTCTCTTTAAGTGAGTAACAAACAGTTGCTTCAGTATACAACCTTTACATATCCCAGAAGATCAGGATATGGGTAAGAAGGACATGCTGTGTCAAACTGTTGTGCTTGGTGTTCAACAGTTTGCTACTGGCAACAACAACTCAGAGGCACGCTTTTAGCTATAAGTAAGCCTCCGTGCATTGACTTGATACAGCACTCACATGAACCATTGACATTGCTCGGGCTCACGTTTAATACAACCTATTCTGTGCGCGTATTTCAAGGTGAAATGAAAGAATTCTCCTCTGGGTTTCATAGTAAACTACAAACCTTTTGAAGCTCTTTCGTTATATTTAGCAGCTGTTAGAAGCTTTACCTCAAAAGCTTTTCTGGACCCTGAAGCAGGCGGCATAAGATGTGGGTTGCTTGCTTTCTCCATTCTGCCATGCAGAAGTTCACAAATGTGGGTGTACTGGACAGATCGCACTACTGATTCTATTTAAAGATGCGCCAAGTGAAGGATGTTAATCATAATTTTTCACTCGTTTAGGATAAGTGAATTTTCACGTTCAGATAGTCAATTTGCTGGGCAGATGATTGCTTGGCAAGGAAATGCTTCCAGTTGAAATGGAAATGCAACGGATTTAGATATAATAGGCTTTTCAAGAATTAGGTCAAGGATTTTTGGAGAAAGCAGAGAGATTTAGGGAAATCGACGAGTTTCAGGAAATTTGGTTTTATAGATGAATTGTTTTGAAAGTGAATTGGATATCTTAAAAGGCAATACATAGTAACAAAAAGTTAAAAATAACTTTATGAACACTTAGAATAATTTATTTCGTTTTATTTAAATATGTTATTTCTAATATTTTAATTTATACTTTTACCTCTGTTTATTGTTTATATACAAAATGTTTTTTGTTTTAATTTTAGGAGAAAGATCAATATGGCAATGAAGTACAACGTTTAGCACGACCGCTACCAGTTGAATACTTATTGGTTGATGTTCCAGCATCTACACCCTTAACTCCGGCTTACACTTTTACGGCAAGTGAAGCAAAAGAAGCATTTCCCGTTGAAAATCGCTACCTAGATGGTCATTTACAAGATTTCAATGCTTTGAGCACTTATCTATCCCGTTGGGGACCCGACGAATTCCTGGAAGCTATCTCTGATTTTCATCTTCTTATATATCTTTATAAAATGGATATGCTTCCAATGAAAGCCCAGATGCGAACACTTTTCGAGGCTGTGCGGACGAAAAATCGGGATATCGCGTATCAATTTAAAACGGAAGAGGTATGGAGGACTTTAGAAAGTTTAATTCATGCCAGCTCAAGCTCCGCCGGGTAAGTTTATATAATGTAAACGTTATGTTATATATTTTCTTACTATTTTTTTTCTTTTATTTTGCATAATAGTGGGACGGATTCTTATCCATCACAAGAGGGAAATGATGCTGCTGCTGCTGCTGAGAATTGGATTTGCAACCACTGCACTTTTATAAATCGCAGTGAACTCACTAATTGTGAAATTTGTGGTCTGCCAAGATAAGCAAACTAGAGGAAAAATATTGCCGCATGACTCCATTTCAACCAATTATTTCTTTTATTAGCTTTTCCGTTTCGATTTATTAATATACAATAATTAGTGGAAAAAAAACAGTGAAATGAGAAGAAGAAATAGTGAATGTGCTGTGAGAGACAACTCATTATCTCTCGCTTTCTTTTTTATGTTAATTTTATTTATCTTATTAGCTTGTATTGTTCTTTCTATTGTACTCGAGTATCTGTAACAGTTCCACTTCAAGGGAAGTGAGGCGAGCAAATCTAAATAAACATCATTCTTTATGTAATTGGAACAAAATTAATTTCACCTTTTAAAGATAAAAGCAAGAATGCACATTGATTCAGGAAATTTGCAATCACTATATTCTCCTACTCTGCTACATCCTGCAAGCAAACTGACACTTTATATCTTTTAGGTGTGCGAAGTTATGTAGTCACATGCATTACCAGAAGTAATGCAACTAGGCAAGGTAATTTTCTTCGCTAAAGAAAATAGGAAGCACGAGATTTGTACACTTCATAAAAACTCCATGATTTGCATGTGCAGAATATGTACAAGTGAAATGGGATCAAACTCAAGCAGGTATTGTTTAACGAAAGTATTAAATTTTGGGATTTGTGAAAAAAAACTGGAAGCAAAGAAATATTAAGAACCTAGTACAGTCATGTAACAGGAATTTTTCTAATTAAACTAATTATCAGAAAATAAATTCCACTTTACAGATTATGTTCGGTAAAAGAAATGTACTCGGTTCAGTAAAACTTCCTAATAATAAAATCTATTAATTTTAGGCAATGTTCTAGAGTTGACCGACAACGTACAAGGGAGGATGGACCAACTATAACGGCTTCAGGGTCTTGATTGAAGCAGAACGTGGGTTGTTACAAAGTCTACTGTTCATCTTCTCATCCAAAAAGGAGAAAAAAAAATCAAGAAATGTAATGATGAAGCCTAGGATACACTCCCACCCGCTTCGGCGTACTTCGTGCGGTTTATGAAGGATATGGTGTCCCAGGTATTTGTGTCGCGTTTCCAAGAGTTACAGATAGTGATACAAGAAGTGCCTCACCGTTTGTGCTTCTCATCTGTATCCGCTGCGGCTTTCACATGAACTTTCCAAAAACTGTGCATCGACAAGATAAAGATCAGCATTCCCAAAAATACCTTGTTTAGTTGTAAAAGTGTTGACTTTGAGCTGGTATTAGGTGGCTTCCACAATTATTAATTTATTAGCTGTTGTCCGCGACTTCGTCTGCGTGGATTCGAAATATGTTCGTAAATATCTAATACTAACAGTATAATTAAAAGTTTCAATTCTACGATTCTCAAAATCCGTCTAAAGTATCACTTTGTTAATAACGTTTTGAATTTCTCTTTCCGGTACCAGGATAAACAAGCTACGTGAGAAGCAAGTCTGTCCCGGCCAACTTTAACGTCTGCCTGTGAAACATGTTTATAATAATCATCTGCAATCTCTTAAACTCAACAGAGGAATCAAATGGTATGAAGGGCATACGTGGTAATAGCACTCACTCCTCTCAAGAACATCCGGTCAAAATAATTGTGGTCCCGAAATCATTGCGATTCAAAGCTTTCGATTTCAGTTTACATCATTAAAAAGTTCAGGCGGCTGCAGGTTGAGGTTCCGCAGCAACATCTGGTGGCTTGAAAATGTTTGGAAATTCCACTGGATAATGGACAGCATCAACTGTGCCTGCCACTGAGTCTATCGATTTATGTACCATTTCTGCACCTTTAAACGACTTCAATAACATATCATTAGTAGCGGTAGCCTGGTCATACTCACAGATATGCATAACCATTCCATAGGCTTACTCTAGATATGAATAATGTCCAGATATATTCTGGCAATTAAGTCTTCAACGGTTGTCACGATTGAGCACAGTTCTGCCGGAATCGTAAGTTTCCCATTCAATTCAGAATAGTGACCATTACCTATTTTAAAGCAATGAATCTAAAAATTGGTTAGTGTAAACGTCACCTCTCAATGAACCCTCATGTCCTTTAGAAGTTTAAATTTAGTCAACGATCATATACATGTAACATAATGTTCACTTCTTAACACATGTTTTATACGTAGAAGAACTACGATTCGTTCAAATGTGGTGGTGCATATATGCTCAGATAAGCTTTTCTTACCTCGTTGCCGACCGTTCGCCTTGTTTCTGGTGCACTCGTTTTGCATCGCACCGCGCTGCCAAACCGGGACATTAGAACTTCAAACTTATGTCCGTTGAAGAATTATCCTTTTTGTCGATTTCACTGGAACCCGTATAGGTACCAAGATAAAACAAAGTGCAGGTAAACCTTCCAACATTGCACCAGTTTCATCTTTATGATTCACGTACGCTTCTGAAGAACATGTATTTAATGTTTAAGATGAAAAAATTTTCAAAAAATTACTTGCGAATAAGTCATTTACATTCCTGAATTCTTTTAAACTTTCCATGTCCTCCATTGTAATTGTAGTTGGCAATCAAATTTTTTATGTAATAATGTATTGAAATTTGTCGTCCCCAACCACAGCATTGCACCTGCGAAGTTTTTCTAGGAAGTCGTCTTCATCCCCGTATTCTCCTTCTTTTCGTGACATTGTTAATTTCTAATTTTTTAATTGAAATGAATTGTTCTATAAGCCTTGTAAGTAAGGAATTTAGTAAAAGATTATTCTACTCTTTACATGTTTTGGTAATTGTGCTGTAATGTCACAATCATCAACATACTCATGTTAATTTCCACGAAATTATTTCTCAAGCTCAAGATTTAGCGGAAAGGAAATTTGGGATGAAGAAAAGGGATTAGGAGGTTGAGCTTCACCGACCCATCATCAGATTCGGTCCCTTAACAACAATATCTTTCCAGAACTTGTGTTTTCTAGCATATTCCTGCCAGCTAACCATATCGAAGGCACGTCTGAATTCATAGTTCATAGTTGGATTCTTCTCGTTTCTAATTCGCGGAATAGAAGCTACTATGCATTAGATGCGGTGATTATTAGTTTTGTTTCTTCCCTCAAATATTATGAGATATTTACATATATGGAGATAAACTACATATTTTTACAAACAAGGCAAGCCCTTAGCCCTGGTCTTATCAAATATTCATGCAAGGCAATTTTTATATTTTGCTTACTACTGATACTACGATTGTATGAAAGTTGTGTGTTAGATTTCGTCCTTTTGCCATGGAAGGATTCGTTCACTTGGTTTTTTTAATTACCCTCTTTCTTCACCTCAACCACCGGTGAAATACGACAGAGTTTATTCCTTTCATAAGAATTCTTCAGTACTTACCTAACAACACTGCGAACATCACGTCACTACACTCAATTATTTAACTGACTAAAGATAATGCAATATACGCCCTTGTAACGATTAGAAATCAATCACTTGGCCACAAATCAGCAAACTAGCCGACTAGCCGCTGACTCGGCAATGTGCGGTCTCCTTTACTCTCGTGACACTGCGTTCAGAATATCGTACCTTGATATTGAATTCAATTCATTTATTTTCAAAAATAGCATGATTTGTTTTATCGAAAAATATCGAAAAATGGAAATTAAAAAAAACGGACTTTGCGGTTTGGCCTCTGAGCAAATCATATAAAATGCGCTCATTTGTGTAAAATTTTATTATATTTTTGGGTTAATGCTAATTAAAGTGTTTTAAGATTAAAAGTGACAAGAGCTAGACAAGCTCAAAGGGTTCTGAATAAAATTTCTTGGAATCCCTTTCCTATCTGATACCGTAAACATTTTTGAGGACATAAAAGCCCCTGTCAGGACCGGACCGGCGGTTGAAGGCCAGGAAAATCGCAGAACAGTAATTTTTGGAGTTGTTTAAAGACGACGTAGAGTGCCCTCCATAGCATTACGACAGGGGATGAAACTATAGCTGTTTACCAAGATCCTTTGTCCAAAAGGGATTCAATTTAGTGGCATCGTCCCGGAGAACTAGTGCCGAAAAAAGTGAAGGTCAAACAAAGCGCCAGAAAGGTCATGGCAACAGTTTTCTGGGATACTGAAGGTATTCTGCTGCTGGACTTCAAGAAACGTAATACTATTGTAAATGCCACATACTATGCTGAACTTCTACGAAAGTTACGTGCAGCCATTGTCGTGAAAAGAAGAGGAAAACTGTCACGAAAAGTGTTGCATTTACACGATAATACGCCCGTACACACTGCTGCTATTTCAAAGACGGTTGTTAGGAATACCTTGGCCTTACTTTTGAATCCTGAAATATAATACGCTAATATATTTTATTTGAATTCAAATTCAGATTCATAGAACTAATTAAGATTACGTTTCGACAGACGTAGCAACTTTAGCTTATATTAAATAGGTTTTCTGTAGCTTTTCCTCCAAACTCGTTGCAGTTATATTCTACTTCTGCATTAGCAATTATTTCACCAACTAGTTCTAATGCTTTATAGATCCGTCCAATTACTGTTGTTTGATGTAAATGGAGTAGAAATATTTGAATCTTTCAATGTAATGTATGTTATTATTTAATTTACATGTGAACTCTAACTCACTACCATAAAATGGTAAAGTTCGAGTTTTTTTTTTTTGAACCCCTGTAATTTATCAGAACACGACGAGTCAAATTGGGACCTCCCCTGCGTTGTACTTACTATTGTGCGATGGCTTTACACAAAGCATTGGCACACGGCATACTGGTGCGCCGTAGCACATCGGTTACGGAGCACTGCTCTAGTCCACTGAACTAGACCCAAACTAGAATTTGATTCCCTTATATTTGAAGGAAATTTTTCAAACTCATTGGAGAAGACAACATAAAGTATCCACACTTTGGAGCAGTGAAAAAGAATGCAGTGATCTAAAACGAAAGAATATTAAAATGAAATGTTCCTGTAAAATAGTTAAAAGCAATATACCTGAATATGTTTAGATGGAAAAGTGAATGACTCGGTACTCTCTGGATAAAAGCATACCCGTAATCTTCGAAGTGCCCGTTCTGATTTTGGATAAATAAGAGTTTCGCCTCGCTCCTTTTTAGATGGTAGAAATCCAGAACTGTAGCGATCTTTCATGTATCTTTCATCCTGCAACTAAAAATGTAAAGAGAATGAAAAAAAATAATTGAGATCCTCAATTACCACTTCTTGCAAAAGAAAATCCACTGTAGGAGTCATGTAATGCTGATTTTTATCATATTCCGCATTTCCGATACTTTGGAGTAGGCTAGAGCTTTGTCTTTGAAACGCTTTAAACCTTATTTGATAAATTTTTAATTCCTGTAATCTATAACACTGAAATATAAAGGACTTTCCTTTGCAGATTGTTACGTCCAAACTACTTAATCACTTTTCTTGAAATTTTTTAGTAGAACGTGTACCAACTTCGGTCAGGTTCCTTACTGCCAAGGCAATGCTTAGCATCACAGGGCACACCGTAAAAAAGAAAAAAAACGTGTACCAAAGGAGTTTAGCATTGGTACTATATTACTATGTCTGTTTTATTTTTTTCACATTAATGTAGCCATTAAAATTGTATTTATTTTTTTATATTTTCTTTATCTCATCTTTCTTATATTTTATATTACTTATACCTACTTTTTTATACTGAAAATATTCCACTGTTATCACATGCCGTTAAAATTTCCATTAGATACGTCGTGCCGTTTTCCATCAATCCTGGAAAAACTATTCATCAATCATCCTCATATGGTGATCTCTTGGCACCCTGATCACTTCTAAGAGTCTCTTCCTCCCAGAAGTTGCGTTTTGAACAAATATTTGCTGGTCAACGGCAAAATTCTCTCCAAATCGTCAAATAATTACATAGGCGGTTTTTTCCACATTAACTATCTTACGAACCCCGAACAGTTCATATAATTCTTGGTACATCCTTTGCCTATACTTCCAATTTTTGTTTTTGTACTTTGTTTGGATCTACGTTACAACAGATTTCACTGCAACTCAATATATTCGAAAGGAGGTGCGATTTTAGCTACGACCTCACTAAAACGATAGTCTTGTGACCTAAAACACGCCAAGTAGTCGTTAGGCAGCAACTTAATAAGGTACAAAGGATGGCGTGTATAAGGATTAAGGATGTTTCTCGTACCACATACACACTTTGCGCTTGAAACACCGATGGATCGGTTAGTAAAAAAATGGCAGTGGAAACGGCACTCAGGATGCTGCGGGACCATACATGGTAATCGTCAGCGACTGAGTATGAGTGTATGAGAATCCTGGATCACTTAAAAGAGATTAAGGATATCAAGGATAATCAGGATAACCGAAAGGTTTCACAAGATTCTTATCGATGACGGAACACTTCAAGAAAAAGTACCGCGGAATATCTTCATTTCCGCCGTTTAAGTCTGGGGAAATGCACCTCGGTTTACCGGGCAGAGATACTAGCTCTAATCCGTGCGATCGAGTTATTGCGCTGGACCACCAAGCAGTGCTCAAATGCATGGATTGGGTGGAGATGAATTCATCCCTAGCGTTAAAATGTGAACAAAGCCTTAAGCACATGAGGATCGAAAGGAATAAAAAAACTGCCAGTTAGCAAAACGAGGGCTGCTATGGAATTCCTAGGACTAGAATCATATTCAGCAATTGGGCGAGGTAGGGTGAAGGAGCTAAATGAAGAAATGGGCCATAAATAAATATCAAAATCAGTGGGAAAATAAGACAATTTACAGAAATTAAACTATCGAGACGGTCAACTAGAAGAAAAGTTTTAAGAATGGAGAGAGGAACACTTGGTTGATTTTTTTGACTAATGGGCGCGAAGTTTTGCACACCACCTCCTATAGATATTAGAGGATGAAACCTGCAAACTATATCTAGAAGATACTGAGATGGCAGTGTAATTCTTGCAAAAGTTATAATTTGTTACCCTTCACTTAAGAAAATGGCAATTATTTTTAATCATATAAATAAATTACGTTAAAATATTACTGGACATTGGAAATTAATCTGGTAAAGGTGAATTATCGAAGGAAAAAATCCTATTGATTATAAATACAAATAATTTTATTTATAAAATGGAAATGCAGATTGAAATAAAACTATTACATAAAAGTACTAAAATGGTACGAATATAGTACAAAAATACAAGTCAATTTTCTGATTTCACTTGAATACGAAACCATGGGCTACAATTGAAATTTACAAAATTCTAATTGTTTGGGATTTCGGTTATTAAATGCTAAATCTAATTAAATCATTAAAAACAATAGAAATACATTGCTATAATAAAAATACTAAAAATTTTTAATTAAAATGACTAAAATTTGTGATTTTTTAATTATTATTTTTTTTTTACAGAACATAAACCTACAGACTATAAAACAAACATCAAAAAACTAATTAAAAATTAATATTTCTTGGCATCATTTAAAGTGCGCCATTGCCAGCTCAAAACGAACGCTGTATGTATATAATGATTCTAAAAATGGAATTTAATTGTTTATATAAAAATACTTTAATTTTCTTGGCATTTTATATGAATTGCGCTTTTAAGAATTCCTTTTGGAAATTTCTATCGGACAAATACTATTAGTATAGTAGGAATATAAATTAAAATCTTGAATCGGTAACTTCAAACACAATATCGGAAAATTAGTAGAATGTGACCATTTAAGTAAACAATTTTTTTGGATGGGAACAATGGTAATTAATACACACAAATTACAAAATGGTTACAAATCATTCTATTGGAATAATTAAACTGGCGGTTATTCTGCTTGGACTTATATTGGTTGTGCGACTTCATTTTCAATCTAAATACAAAGTTATGAAAAAATACTGTCATTCTTTCCTTCTTTTATAAAGGCTCAGCCTTTGTTCATTCATTACGTACTAAAAAATATGGAAAAATGATTTTACCTTCACCAACAGCAATACATGAAATGTTTCCTAATATAACTGATTATATAAGGAAGCGGTATATATGTGTGAATAATCTTTTTACAAATATTTTAAATCAATCAATATATTGTAAAATCCTGGTATATTGTTCGCAAGGAATTGAAAAAAAAAAATAGTAGAGCAGTGATGGGCAAAAAAAGGTCTTATAATAGCTTCAATTTTATAACGTGGTGGAGTGCCGATTACTAGCAGAACATCTCTCTCTCTCTAGAGAAAATTTCTTTGGATATACGATTTCTGCACGAAAAGTAGAAGATAGAATGAAATCGCCATCCGAACAGAACGCGATTTTATAAAACCGTGAAGGAGTTTGACTGGACACAAAGTCACTATGTGAATATATGCATCAATTGTACGTGTATCGTAGAGCTTTAAGCTTTTGTGGCCGTGGGCGCAATTTTGCCCATCACTGTATTAGAGTATTGATAACAGATCAGTTCGTGCGTAATTCTATTCATTCTTCCGAGGATATTAAATTTCTTTATCCAACTATAGTCTAATAAATTATAAATATATATATATAGTTCTTTTTTATTTTGAGCCAATTTGAGGAGAATGAATCTAAGCCACCATGGCATACACACCTATTTCTCAATTGTTTCTTTTTTTTCAATTTAAAAGAATATAAAATAAAATAATAAATAAAATCTACAGGCTTATCAGGGTATCCGGTCGTAAAAAGTTTCGAAACGTTTATATTTGTTGTTGTATAGCAACATCCAGTCAAAATCAAATTTAAGCTATGCAACAAAAGAGTGTTGTCAGAACAAAAAAAATTTTTTTTCTACTATAATGGTAAGTTTAGACGGGACAGTAAAGTTGGGACATTCGGGGAAATATTGCAGACATAAATTGCTTCTAATGGCCAAAACACAATGAGATGCGACTGTCAACAGTTTCAACATGTATAAAACCATAGTTGCTGACACAATGGTCGCAATGCGACAATGACGTGTCGCATACTTTGCTGAAATTTTCATATTATGCCCGCTCCGATACAGAACGTGAATATTTTCATCTGGATTTTAATAATGGATGTATATAAAATGGTACGAAGAAAATAGATTACCAAAAATCAAAACCTGTTCTACCAACTGAAAAAAGATCAGTGTTGTCGGGTTTGTGTAGCATTCGATGAAGTTGATGTATCTACAAAGGATCAAGAACAACATTTGAGTAGAAAAAATATGGCAAGAGAGGAAAAGAGAACGAACAAAGAGGAGACAGTACAGCCTCGAAGGAGAAAAAATTTCAATTAACTTTGATCTACACTAATTATTGTCGGTACCAAACGACACCCTCTTTTATAAAGGAGATTGGCAACATATTTTACTGTGTACAATATGATTTCTAGAGGATCTTGCTACATGTATCATGACGGCAAAGGAGAAAGAGGTAGCAATGAGATTGTATCATCTTTACACCAGCATTTTTAATTTCAACCAGATAATGTGAGAGAAATCCACTGTTTTAACGATCGATCCATCAGCAAAATTTGAATCGATTTGTCGCAAGGCCATTTCTGGTCATTCTGAAATGGAATGAGATTCCAGTTACAGTTTGCGATTGGGACTGTATTTAAGGGAGTGGGAAAATTTGGCCATAAAGAATCTCTATCTCTACATCATCCATCAAAAAATCACGTTTACATCAGAATTATCTTTTCCGTATTAATTAGCGAGAACTAATGCTGACCAGGGGGTTTAGGGTTGGGGGAAAAGGTTTTAGCTGTGCTAATTCCTATTCTGAAAAAGAAGAAAAAGGATCCTTCTCAAAATTTCATGTCGAAATTTTTTTCAACTTTGCTTACTTCGATCCTCAGACCAAAATCACGGCAGCCTCTTCCGTTACTGTATCAATACAGAGAGCACGGCATTATGTGTATGAGTGTGAATATTTTTCGCCTTATTTCTTTAATATAAATAAACAATTTTAGTCTCTTTGAAAAATATTTTTACTAGTTAGATTTTGTGTAGCTTTTTTTCAAAATCTATCAATTCAAGTCAGTTTTTGAGATGAGTTGAGATACGATCTTTTTGGATTATGGCGTCTGCTTCCGGTATGTTCGCACTTCTAGCTGATTACATTCGAATATGCCGACTACGAATAAATTTTAACAGTTCTATTTGTATACTCGAACCTTTTAGAAGTTCGGAACCATTTAGAGTTACTTGGAACCGGTCACCGAGCTGCCATCGAACTGCCAGTCAGAAATAAATCTAAAATTAATAAATGCATATTTTGACTGCCTCGAAAAGTCTATTGCTAATTGTGGCATCTTGTAATATTTCTGTGGTGTCCGGAAACAAGTCGATAAGTTACAAATTTCGAATCTTTTCTTATGATATAATAGTTTTCTGATAACTTTGTGGATTATAAAAAAATATGACTAAAAAACAAAAGTTTACAAATTTGACTTATGTCATTCTTCGTTAGCACCGCAGATTTTATATTGTAATTAATTAACTTTCGTACAGCTTATAACAAAGAATCTGTCCATTACTAAACTTTGTGCCAATTGAGATGCACGAATATCTTGACTGACCTGATATATTTCAAAAGATTTGCACAGCAATGTTTTATCATTGCAATAGTCATTTTTACTTTTTTTTCTTTTCCTTACTTGCTAAACTTGACTTTTCTTTGCTTTTACTTTTTCACACCATTGAAAAATTGTGTGCTTCCACTAATTTTAAAAAGCCATCATTTGAAACAAACCCTTATGCATATGGGTAAATCTATAGCATTTAAATAATTTACTCTTTTACAACTAAAATGGCACTTATCATTTTTCCACATTTTTTTTCAAAACTATAAAAATTATTGCATTTAAAAATATTGCAAAAAATTCGTTTCAGTTTGTTTATCAATTCCTGCTCGTCACATGACGTTTTTTTCGTCGTCAATTTACTTCATTGCACATCATAATCGATTTCAACTTATTGTATTGAATAATTATTTTCTTTATTTCGTTTCGTAAATTCAAAATTTTT
>QYTT01090408.1:12598-26183 GCA_006980735.1 Dasypogon diadema
AATTTTTGGTATGAAATTATTACTGTGCAGGATTTGTACCCACGCCAACAGGGGAGAAAATCTTTAGATGTACGCCACAGCCCGCTAGGCTACCGGCATCGGTATGTAAATAAAGCAGTAATAAATATCGGTAAAAATAATGAAATGAGAATGAGTTAATAACAGAACAACTGTTTAAGCCTGAGGATGTCTAAATAAGGCGGAACCAGTTTCTGGAGTTGATGTAGTCTTAAAAGCAGTAAAATTTAATATTGTAGAACTGAAACAAGTGTTTTTATTTTGATCATGATTAAGTATTAAATATTTAAACTCCTTTACAAATGTGTGCTAATGACATGAAATGCACGTACGTGTTCTGTTCTTGTTCCGGGCACGCAACAAAGCTATCTGAATCTTCTATATCTTATGTAATTACTTATATTAATGAAATTCATGGTTAATCCTTTGCTTACTATTTCTTCCCAGGACTTCACCATAATAGTAAAAAGGAAGATACTACCCTTGATTGCGCGTACTCTTTTGCATCAGTTATGCTAACTTTCGCGGAAGTTCTACTTTGAATAATCGAGCAAATCACGTCGAGTTTAATATTCACTGTTACTTTTATTAGAAAAACTTTTCTGAGAAAAATATATACAAAAATGCATTTAGCAAGAGAGAACTTAAAAGCTTCACGCATACGTGTGTCAGTAACAGAGAACCCGTTAATGCATCCAAAATCTACAATTTCTTTTAACTGTTGAGCACAGGTGACCGTCATTTAAAAGCTCAGGATGAACACATTTTAACAGATTAACTTGCGGAATTAGCATAAAAGCTCTCGCGAGAGAATTCCGTGTTAAAATGTTTTTGTCATGAGAGAGCTTTTAACCGATGACCGGTACGACAGTCAACATGTTAACACGTAATTCTCTTATGAGAACTTTTGTACTAATTGTGGCAGTCAACTTGCTAAAAGAACGGCTAATCCCTTTCCCCCTCTTTTTGTCATTGAGGTGAGCATTTCTAACTCTCCTAACTTAAACATCTTAGAGATTCAGATATCCAACAATCTTAGTTGGACAGATTACAACTTCACGCTATTGCATAAAAGTGACTGGGTTTCCTGCACTGATACAAGATATACTTTACCCCATCTGACCTAGTGCCAGCGTAGCCTCAGAATAATTTTCCAAAGGGATGTTTTTCAGGGACATGCGATAAACAAGCGGGGCATTCCTTTTTAAAAGGGACAGAGTGAATACATTTTTTAAATGATCCGCTTGAAAAAACGGCTGAGAAATTTAATTATGCAGCCAACTCTATGCCTTGTAAAAAAAGTAATGTTTTGTTTTAGCGTTTACCCAAATTCTACAATTTATAAATTGTGGATAAATTAATTTTATGATATTGCTGGTACTACTGTATTTGAATACCAATTTGCAAGTAGCAAAAATGATGTTGTTAGGACATAGCAGGAATTTGACTATATGGGTTATCTAAATATATAGATCAGAATAAAAAGAAAGCAGCTATTAGATGAATCTCCACTTGGTAGAGGGACAAATTACTTTCAAAAATCATTTATCTGTTTCCATTTTTTTAAAATTATAAATAACAATAAAACTAATGAAAACAACATACCGACTTCCTTTTTAAATAAAATAAACTATGCAAAAATATAACAGGGATGTTATTCTCTATTATATAGAATATAGGGCCGCTAATATATACGATATATGTATGTAAAGTTACTTGTTTGAACAAAACTAAAAATTATTAATAATTTACCTATAGACTTAAAAGTAGCAATATTGCAATGAAATATGAGGAGTAATTGAGAGTAAAAGATGCAGAAAACTCACATTGCTCCCACCAAAAAGAATCTTCTTCTTGATTGTTGAATTTCCCAAGTGGCATCCAGCCTTTGAAATTAGTAAAAGCTTTACTTGCGAAAATACTGCCAAAGCTAAGAGAAGGGATGCGTTATTTTTCTTTCAAGCACTAAACGAAGCGGGTGGTGTACATCAGATTTTAGGATCGCGATAGAAACAGAAAAGGGACTTGGGAACACGTTATGTCATATTTGTCCCCTTTAGGATACCTCAGTCACACTGCCTAGCGCCTAGACACAACCCAGATTTAAAAATATAATTCATACATTTGGGACGCATTGAATTGTCAGTATTGTAGAAAGTCCAAAAGAAGACATTAAAGTTCATTAGCGACGAGAGGATTGTCTGCGCATCAACGCAATATCGCTTTTCTTACGCTTTCTATCGTTACTTTAATGGGAATTGTTCCACCGAAATCTCCTGTTGGATTCCTTGTAGATGAATCCTTATGTTTGA
This sequence comes from Dasypogon diadema, assembly GCA_006980735.1. NCBI lineage: Eukaryota > Metazoa > Arthropoda > Insecta > Diptera > Asilidae > Dasypogon > Dasypogon diadema. Next base: position 14,929 of record QYTT01090408.1, read on the forward strand.
TACTCGTGCGCTGAGTCGTCTTCATCCAAGCAACAGACGAATTCTTTTGTTATTTTAGGGAATTTGTTAGAAGTTAAAAATTCGAAATGACTAAAATTGTTTAATAATAGTGGTTCTAAGTTGCCACGACAAGCACTCAATTTATTAATGAAATGCAAACATTTAATATTTTTTACAAAATTAACTTAAGAATTAACAAATAATAATATTCAGGATAATCCAAAATTATTTATTGGTTGGGCAAAACTCCGTAAAATGTGAGGAAAGTAATGGCGTACTTCATTTGTTCAAATACGTGGTGGGGGTTGTGGTGGAGATAGTTTGATAACGCACCCCGTGGCTCATCACACAAGGGTGGGCAAAATTATTTATTGGTTGGGCAAAACTGGACAAAACTTAAGCAAATAGATCCCAAAATTGATTTTTTGAAATTCTAATTTGGGGGTGCTAACTTCACAGAGCTTGAAACAGGCCCAGATCGTCAAAAATCTCCACCATGTTTCACTGTTTGTATTACTTGGTGAGATTGTAGTATTTCGTTGAATCTACATCAATTAAATGAGCGACCAACATCGAATCTCTGGCCTTAATATGTTCTGTTCTTTGGGTTCTTTGGTTTTTTGAAAGGCCTAGTTTCTGGTTCCTTTGTCTTTTGTTTGCAGACATAGCCAATTCTTTTGAGTGCCCTACCTGTTGTCTAACGGCTGACATTTTCCCGATGTTTATAGCAGCTTCCTTGGATGTTTTAACTTTTTATTTCCTTATTATTCTTCCAATTTCATGAACATTAGATGTCTTCGTGGACATCCATTTTGTACTAAATTGATAGAAAATTTATATCTTTTCTTTCAGTTGAATTTCTAAAGAAATGACAAGATAACTTGTTAAAAGGGAAAGGGGGCAGATTTTTGAAAGAGTACGGTAATCGAGTAACCAAAATATTGAAACACCTAATAATGAATTCGAAAATAGTTACAATACTTTACTTCCTCAAAACAAAATAATAGAAAGTAATCATATCCAGGAACCAACTCTTACTGCTAAGCTTGAAAAGTGGTATTATAGAGAAAAACGTGTCAAGGGAAACTTTCGGTTCCCTTCTAGAAATTTTAAAACTTAAGATACTTATGAATGAATTTATGTATCTCTCTGTAATGCAAAAATTAGCCCATCACTAAGGTATAGACTACATAATTTCAAACGTAACATTTCATGGATATATTGATTACCCAATCTTAGGCGATATATTACTTTGTAATGCTGAAAGTAATCGATAAACCATTACCTTCCTAGCTCACTGCTATGTAAATGTAATCTATTGTGTAGTGCGAAAAGTAATGAATAAGTAATCAATGGTATAAATTATGGTTTCGATATTGTAATCATTACATTTTCTGCTGTTTGTACACAATTTAAGTTTACATGTTTACAGTAATATTTTCCGATAGTAGTAGTAGCATTAGTATTAGTTAATTTCATAAGCCAAAATACCTATTTTGCAATTATTTAATTAATTATTGGCAGAATGTGACTTTTTCCTAAATGTAAAGTGAGGTTTCTTTTTTCGTAACTTCCAATTTGGAGATGTTTTTGGTAACATAACAAGGTATCAAACAAGAGAACTTGAAAAAGTTGAAGCCTAAAATTTCAGAATATTTGAGGTTAAAGTATGTTCTCAGTGTTCTTTTAATACTTTTTCTCTGAAAAACTTTTTAAATATTTTCAGATTATAAATAAGACATTTGTTACTCTTTAAAGTCAAACAAAATTTGGTGATATTCATGTTTTTATAATCTTAAAGGTATGGAGGATTGGAGGCAAATTTTACTTCCATAACTCCGAGTCGACGAACAAATTTAACAAATCACTGTTACAATACAAAAAAAACTTCTATTAAAAACGAAAAACTTAGATTTCCTCTAATTTTAGAATCGAAGATTAAGAAATTAAAAGATAATTACAAGCGAGGGCCAAATGCGAGACATATTGCCTGTGTGTTGAAAGGCTTTAGTAAATATTCAAAGTCTCTATTGAATATTTTATGATTTGATATCTCTTTGGAGGTTTTTATTAAATACAATTTACATATATCCTAAATTTGTTATTGGAATGTCTATCCCCAAGGTATAAAGAAAACGATTCTGATAAAAGGGTGAATTTGTGCTTATCTAATTTAAGATATCTGAGCAGTCCAGTCCGGAGCATTATGTGAAAATTTCAGAAGAATAATTTTGTTAAGGTACCATCCAGAGGCTTCCAGGGATATCAAATGTAATTTGCGTAGTCTTTTGGGATATTCAATAAATCCCAAGGATTATATAATTATAAATAAGAAAGAGGTAAATATTTACATGCCGGGTATTTGGGTAGTATGGTTATTGTAGAATTATACTCTAGAATTATTCCAGGATTATATTTACGAATTTCGAGAAGAAATATATGTATTTAGACAAGCACAGTGTGTTTAAAAAGAAAAAAACCTAAAATTCTGACTAGTAAATTAAAGAAGTTTGGTATCAAAATATATGACTGTTTCCTTAGACTAATTTGCTTGTGTCTATACGTCCAAAGGATAGCAGTTAGTGTTCTCACAGATGCAGTCTATTTACACGTATTAATTATTATTAATGAGAAATATGACTAGAATCACACTATTCAGGAAAATATTAAATATCTAATTGAAGACTTGTACAGTTGGAATTTATTATTATATTTAATTTTTATCATTTCCGGCAAATGTGAAACTGGTGGGATCTTAATCACCTCTAAAACCGTGCCGGGATTTCCACAATATCATTTGGCATTTGACATTTTGTGGCTGTTCATCCTACACACGGATCCAAGTCATCTAAGCCTTATGCATAAATGTTTTCGTTATTACGTAATTTTTTATTGTTTATTGTGGTTTATTGTGCTAATGATCAGGGTTACGCCCTCTTACGTTTGCTCCAATCAATTTTCAGATCCATTGCTTAAAATAGGTGATGGTGACTATTAATTTTGTAGCGAAACCAATATTATACGAAAATGCTGCAGGTTTAATAAAGCAACTCAGTAAAAGGTCTATCTAAGAAACTCTTTATGGAGTCACTTTATTAAGCCTGTAGTATTTTCATATAACTTTAGTTTCTACACACTCGACAAATAACACTCATAGACTACGTATATGCGGCAGTCCAAAGTCTGGACTTGAAACCGGTTCTAGTCCAAAATCCGGGCTATGCGCAAATACGCCTTAAAAGTAGACAAGAAAAGTTTTACACAGAAACAAAAACTAAAACTAGTCCACAATTCGGACTTAGTGTTTATAAGACAAAAGAAATCCGAACTTTCGTCAACTGTAGACCAAAATCCAGACTTTGGTTATCGTATATACGTAGTCATAGCCAGCAGATACAATTTCTAGCAATACCATAAACATACTATAAACATAACTGTAGCTCCTTTGAAATTTGGTATTTGTCACTGAGTTTTAATAAATCTGACGACATATTTCTACTCATTCAAACAGTTGTTATCAGTTATGTTTTGTTGAGCAACGGAGTTATGAAAACTAAAAAGAACGGCTTGAATTTATCGAGTGCAGAGTTAATTTTTGTTTTTAACTTTTTCTCATTTCAAACAAAACCAAAATAAGTAAAGATAGTTATTAATTTTAAATTTATCTTAAAGTCGGTGTTGTCCACATTTGTGTATATTTTAATGAGCCAATATCATCTTTAAAACATAAAAGCTTTCAATAAGCGCCATCTATTTTCCTGTAGAAGGCTTCAGTAACTGAGTAAACTCACTAACTCCGTAAAACAGTTAATTTAACCCAGCTAATGTATGGAAACTCTGTACTCTACTGCAAAGAAACGGCAGCCATTGATTAGAACCTCGGAATATTCATGACAGCCATTGATAGAAATGATGCGCATGCGCGTTTGGGAACATAGCTATAATCGTAGTTGTTGTCACCTTTAGGTACTTCCATAGCTATGTCAAAATAAGCTATAGTTACATTAGTTATCGAGTGATTGAAATCTGAAGATATTGATGGCTCTCATTTAAAGTAATTAAAATTTAAAATTAGTAACCCCCATCACGGTTCCTTCCATTTTTTGTTTGTAAAATGAATGATAATTACGCAACAGGTATTCTGAAAATGAACTCTTAAACAATCCCCATTCAATCAAATATCCCTCTAATTTTTTTACATACTATGTATGTATTTTAGCTACGATGGCTGGTGCTGTTGAACATAGTCAAAGATAGTCGATTACCTAACCAGCTAATGTTAGTTTTCGAACCACTGTAGTTATATCCAAATAGTCAGCTACGGTATTTTCTGGACAGCAATAGTTATACCCTAAACGCACAGCTACTACTAAATGATAATTACGCAATAAATGATCATTAGGAATCTGGCGACACACAGCCTTATCCTTAGTTAAAAAAATCAGCTGACTTTGACCGAAGAAAATGGATCAGAGAAAGATACTGAAATTATATTTCGCAAATCGAATTCCTCAATACCATCAATTATTGACAATAGAGAAACAATAAAACACAATAGAGAAAACAATATCAAATACTGAGAATTTCACTTAAGTCGTTCTTCTTTTTTCGGACAATACACTGAACAGTTTACCTGTCAGACTAATAACACTTGCAAAACTTGCTCAGTTCGAGTTCCCTAATGACGGACAAATTTTGATCATTAATGCCAGTTGCTGATGAACCATTTTTGGTTCATTAGGCGGCCGTAATGGTGATTAACACATGACACACAGGGCCTTAATTATTCATTAGCACTAAATGATAATTAAAACGTGCTGTATGTCTAGGTCATTAGCAATAGTTAGCAATGGTGATGGCACCGAACGCGCTCCAGGTGTCAAGGCGTACAATCTGTATTAGTGTGAATAAGGACATTCGATTTAATTCATAGGGAAAGGGAGATTGGGAAATTTTAACCTGACAAATGTTGCAAGTGAGCCACAATTTTTGCCTGAAATTATTACCTTGCAACATCCCAATGACTTCCCAAGTAAAAATTCTAGTCAGTAGAATTGCCTCAATCACTGGTACCCAGATAAATCGCGGTGTCCTGTGGGGGACTCGAAGCCACTCCAACAGGGGAGAAAATCTGTATACGTGCGCTTCAGCTCGCTCGACCACCGGCGTGGGTTAAATATTATAAATATCCATAACAGAATTGCTTTCGTTTTTTGTCTTCAGCTCTACCACTCCTTTTAGACGGTAATTAAAATATTTTATGAATCAGATTAATGCCCCACTTAAATTTGGAACTTTCGCTCTAAATGACATTCGTTCTAGAGTACCCTCTTAAAATGTGGTGGCGTTAACTAAAGTAGTTTAATCTTTTATAGTCCTCATCAGCTTCAAGGTAAAGCTGGGCATTAACTTAATGAGCTCGACGGGATATCTCTACTGGAGTGATGGCGTAATGTTTACATTCTGCTGATGGTATGTTTGCAGAGCTCCATTTAATTTATTATTGTAACAGGTGTAGCATGAACTGATCTAAATGTAATTACATATCTCAAAGAGCTTTCTAAAACGACATGCTAAAATTTCCCTCACAGATTTTCATTTTATGTTTTGATTAGTTGTCCAGATATTCTGGCACAAAATTACTCTTTCCTTGAACATTTTCCGGACCTCGTCTTCTGTGGATAAATTTTTCAGGTGGTGGTTGCAATTTGGCAGCCTCCTATGTGAATCTGGGGCAGAAGGTTAGACTAAAGTGTGTTTGGGAACTGCCATAAATTTTATGTAAACTCCTGCCTGTTGCCAATTTATTGAAACCGTGCGTAAGGAAATGGTAATTTATCTGAACTATAGATCTTCCTGTTTGATGTGAAAAATATCGGAAAGATTTCAGGTTGACTTAGTGTACAATCCAAATATGAAACAATCATTTATATTCCTTTACACGGTATCAGTTAAAAATTTTCAGACGTTTTGTTCAAACTATTAAACTATCTTTTAAAATATTCATTTGCTATCTAAATTTTTATAACGAAGTGTCACCGACAAAATGCTAATCGCCGTCGAAAACACGGTGATACCAAAATACCATGCTGTGACCTCTACCTTTTCTTGAAATTACTCACAAGTGCTAAAATTGGGCATATAGGCTAAATGCGTTAATAAATCTATGAATAATATAGAATCAAAATTAAAAATGTACCCATGAACGTGAAATTCGAGTCTTTGATATAACACAGTAGTTAGTAGGGTAACACTAAACACTACATAATAGTTATAAAATGTAAGGCGCATAAATTGGACTGCATTAAAATTAATAAACCGAATTCTGGGCAGCGACGGGCATTTACGCGTAGATTTGCATTGTCTACCCTCCGGGGTAGACAATCCGTAGACAATGTAGATAATGCATAGTTTACGTAGACAATGTAAACTTAACTTTTGGTAGACAATGTAAACTTTTGTAGACAGGCCGTATTCATGTGCTTGCGATATGTCGCCGCTGATTTATTAGATTCAAATAAACAAATAAATTTTCTGTTCAGTGGCATATAAAAGAATTACTTTGATATTTTATTAAACCCAAAGGGGCAATACAGATATTTAAACTAAATAACTACACTATATGACGCTAGTTGTATAATTTTTCCATATAAAATGTGACACTTTAACTGAGATTTATATATTTGTGTACATATTTATTAGATATATTAATAGAACTAAATTGAACAACTATTATTCGCACATTTGGCACATGTAAAGTCATCTGAGAAACTTATAATTTTTTTCCATATTTATGCCCATGTATATGAGCTTCCTGCCTGGGTCCGTTATTTTAGAGCTTCCTAATTCCCAGAGTGGGGCAGTAGACTTAAGGCACGATTCCACGATGTCTTTTTCTCATGCACTTAGCGCATGCGATGTAGTGTGCGTTGTAACACACAAAAGGCATTTTCGAATAGTTATAACAAGAGTGTCGAAAATGTTAAGTACATAAGAGACTAAAATATATTTCGCTATGTCTATCTAATTTTACATATGTAATACCTGCTTTTCCTTTAATCCACTGAACATTTTGTTCAGTCACTGTCACTGTACGATTGTAAGAGCAAATAAGAAAGATATACTGATTGCAAAAATTGGCCCCATGATTCTTTACTGGAATGCTTTAGCGCGCTCCGTCCATAGTATTCAAGTCATTGTATGAAATAGCAAATTGTCCACTCCATTTATTAGAACTCAGTAGAAAAACCGAAAACTTGAACGAGCTCAATTTCCACGGTTTACACACTACAGGGGTTGCCAGGTTTTTACATTAAATCGCCATTTTGTAACATCACTCTGAATATTTTGTTCCCAGAGCTTTTCAGTGATGACGATTTTGTAATAAGTGACTTAAATTTAAGTGCCAAAATGAACCCTAACATGTAAAATAAACGCTGATTTTATTCCACAAAAAATGCACGTCTCTTTTGTTCGCTTCCAATTGGAATGCTACCAAAACTCTGGCAAAGATTCAACTTCCATTTATTCAGAGTGACGTCACGAAACATTGGTCAAATTCAATTTATCAATGAGAATTATTTGTGAATGGAATGTCGGAAATGTCTATTATCTACAATGTATACATAGAATACATTGTCTACGTGGAATATTGCGACGTAGACTACATCATTATTTACAATGTCGACAATGACATAATTTACTTTGTGTAGACAATTTGCCCATCACTGATTCTGAGTGAAAACAAAGTAATTGGACGCAAACAAGCAAGTAGAATTAGGCCACTGAAATCGGTTTAACGCTATTTCGTTGGTGGACTTAATTTCACGGGTGACGGATGTAGCTCACTTTGACTCTCGAAGTGAAAGGCAAGAAGGGGACTTGGACGATGCCGTAGTGTGACTGAGAGCTTCTTCCTTTCTTTTGCGTCTACCGGCACGCGAGGTACTACGGACGCGTGATTACAAGTTAAGCCAAGTGAAGTAAGACAACAAAAAACAAAGAAACCCTATTAAAGTGCACGAGACCAAAATCAGCCGTACTAGGGTTATATCCCTATTTTAACTAGAACTCGAACTGATTCTATGGGCATGGAATGGAGTTGGCAGCGTGGACCCAGATTGGGCCGATATTCATGCAGGAGCTAAGGAGCGCCAAGTTTCTTTCGCCAGCCGGACTTGTCACTGGATTATTTGTAGATAAGTAAGTGAAGATTGTAATATTATAGATAGGCATAGGTAGGCTAAAATTACTAACCATTTAACTGTACAATAAAGACAGCTATTGTGAACTTGAATCTCACGTGATTGCGCCTCATGATCTACAACTATTCAATTGGGAAGTCATAGCAGGCCATATCAAACCCCTAGTCCGAACCTGTTACATGTTACTTTTGATTTTCTAATTAGATCTCTTGTCCACAACAAATAATTTTCGAGAAAATATTTTAAAGTTTAACTAACTAAAATTGTTGTTTAAAAGATTAAACGCAGCGAAGAATTTCGTTGCATGCCACGATAAGCCTATGTTGACATCTTGAGTCAGTTACTGGAAATATCAATTACCATGAGAAATGTATGTTCAAATGGAGCTATTTCTAAATAATCGGATTTTTGAGAAACCAATGAAATCCTAAAATGATCTAATCATTTTTATTTTTTCGCCAGCAGAGTCTTACTGCAGAGAACTTCAAGAAATACACGAGGAATTTCGCCCAAAAGCAACCCTCACTGGTGAACAGGCATGGTCCCATACTCCTTCATGACAATCCTGGCCCACATGTTTCACAAACAACTCTTCACAAGAAGAAGGCCGCACGCACCCTGCTCACCTGATCTGTTGCCCACCGATTAACATCTTTTCTGAAGTTTAGAGAATCACCTACGAAATATATAGTTCCAATATCGCAACTCCTAATTTCAGCCTTCGAGGACTTTTTAAAGCATAAAGACAAGGATTTCTACAGAAATGGAATATTTGTCTTAAAAAATCGTTGGAAACAAGAACAAAATGGAAAATATTTTGAAGAATAAAGTTGTTTGTTAATTGAAATATGTTTTTTTTTATTTTTTTTTATTTAATATATTAAATTCGGAAATTTCATGTGTTACAACCTGATATTAAATAAATCATTAAATGATCTTCTTATACTTTAAGGAGCTTAAGCTCCCGTCTGTGCTAACTTTCACTCTCGAAAATATCACGTCTGCAGAGGGTTATTGACTAGCAGTATATTGTATTACCATCGATACCGTTGATAATGAAATTACCCATAGAGATGAAACCTTTTATGTAATGGGACATAAAGGCTTTCAGTTCCATACATATTAAACAGTCTTTTCATGAGTACTAAAAAGCTCTACACCCCATTAAATCTCATATCCTTTTGTCTATGTCCTGTGATTCTATTTCATGAGATTTTCTTTAAATTTGTTTAATCCTTCTTACAACTTGTAGGCAGTTCCAGTTAACCTGATTATTTTTTATTGAACCGGTATTATCATGTTTAATCTAATATGAAATAGAAGAAAATTTATACAAAGTACCTCAGTTAAAGTGACCCAGCGGGCATACAGTCATAGATCTCCATGAGACATACCAAAAATTATACAGATGGTGTTTTTTGGTTGTCTTCTAGAATGAAGGTCTTATATAGCTTATATTAAACATGATATATGTATGAGTATAATGCCATATCGTACAGAACACTGATGGCTTTTAAATGAATGCTTACCTACTCTCCTGCTCCTTTTTTCGTTTAGGAGCTACGAATTTTCAAAGTCAAAATTTTGGAATCTTTTTATCTCTTCACAGAAATATACGAATTTCAAAATTTCTGTAAATAATATACACTTTTATTGTAAAATTTTGAATCTCCATAAGCTTCCCTTTAATTTGATAGAAGACATGTATCCATCTATCTCTTTTCGTTTTCGAGATAACCTGTCCCGACGCTGATCCTACATTGCATCTCTTTCTATAGGAAACAACAAAGGAAGAGGCAGGATTGTAAAACAGACGTGTTCGTTTTTGGTGCTGGAAACAAAAAAATCCAGCGGTGTCTGGTCGGGTAATCTTGGTGGCCAGCTAAAAGTGTCACATCCATAAATTATTAGCCAGTGGCTAACAATAGTACCATTAAATGACGGCGCGTTGGCTAGGTGAAATATTTTATTTCTTAAAGTATTGAATGTAGGGCTTCTTCCTGAAAATCTTTCCGTTTTGCTGCAGACAAATATCAACGTCCGAAATACGTATCCATACGCAACCGTCATATATTTATCCATTTTTTATCATGTTTAGTATAAACTGTACGACCTTTATTCTAAAAGGCAACCAAAAAACATTTACGGCCTTTATTTCGGAAATCGTTAAGATGACTGATTTATATCTATTTAAATTTATTCTACTTTAGTAGGGGCATAAGGCTCGTATTAGCTAGCATGTGTGCATTGTAAGTAGGACTTGCAACTTTACTCGGGTAGTTAAGCTTTTGAGTACTTAGAGTCTGAAGACTCAAGTACTCCAGCAGGGAGTACTCAAATACTTGAGTACTTGGGTACTTAATATTTTATTATACAAGTATTCAAGCATCCGAAATGCATAAGCATCATATCTTTCGTACTTATTCCAATTAACATTAAAGGGAAGTAATTTATACGTAATTTTTAATAAGTTGCTGATGTAACTGTAAACCACAGGATGAATTTTGATTGTTGGTGGCAGGACGAAGGAACATTAAAAGGTGCAATTCAAATGCAAGGATACTGATATCTCGAGAACTATATAAAATATCAGTGCATGTGTGGTCTCAACTGAAAGGAAGAGGTGGGCTCTACTCGATATCAGAATAAAATGTAGTAGTTGCAGGGCGAAGTAGTATTCAAAAACGCAATTAAAAGTTGAAAGGGCTGATATATCGGAAACTAGACAAGATATCGATGTCTGTTTTGTCTCAAATGAAAGGGAGACGCATTCCTTGCGTGGTAGTATAATAAAATCTAGCAGTTGTTTGGAGAGGAACTGTTCGAATACGCATTTGGAAGGTAAAAGGTCAAATATCTCGGAAAATAGAGGAGGTTGACTTATGTGTATGTTCATAAAAAAAACTGGTACTGAAACCAATATCGAGAAAGCCAATAAAAATCGGTATTTTAAAGGCTTTTTTCAAAGTAAATTGATTTATATACTAAAAATCGGTTTAAAAATGGGTACTTAAACCGATATTTTAAAGGTTTTTAAAAGAGTTTTTAAGC
>QYTT01090412.1:4046-17885 GCA_006980735.1 Dasypogon diadema
TCCCAACGGAGAGGGGTAGGGGGGTATAGCTTGGGAAGAATATGTGTCCTAAGATCTCCCAGGGGATGCCTACATTAATTTCAAGACATATCCTTTTACAGGATTAAAAAGGACATTTTTCTGATTTTTCCGTTAAATTCAAATATTTTCATAACGGTAAATAATAGAAGTTCAAAATTTGGCCCATATTTAGGTAACACAAATAAGCAGGAATAACAACATTCTATTGAATTAATTTATAAATTTATTGTATTTCAGGTATCCTGAACAGTTTTAATGTGTTCTTGTAATTGCTTAAAGAATGATTACCGATGTTCCTTATATTGTTCAGGGGATTTGTTAAAAATCATAATATGGCCAACATATATATATATATTTACATTACATACAACTTGCAATTCCAAAAGGCTAAAAACATTTGTCATGTTTAATAATTTTTAAAATCTTTTGAATGTTTACTTGAAGAATTCCTTACGACTCAAATAAAATAAAAATGTTGATATAAGTTAACAACACTTAAACCGAAATATACTATATTGCATACATCTTGGCGTTTATTCTCATAAAACCAATCTACTGCAGATATATAGAGTTCCTACAAATTTCTTTGTTTTTCACAAAATAATTTATGATAGTTTGCAAAAAAGAAAAAGTGAGAGCTTAAAACTCTACTACTACTACTCTTTGTCTGGAGAATTTAAATTTTATGAAATTCATTAAAATGACAAAAATTTGAGAGTACTACTATAGACCTTCTTTCGCTATTCTTCACACGTTTTCAATTTTCCAATCTCTGAATTTTAAATTAAATCGGGCATGAATAATTTTCTAATCGAAACTTTGATGATGTGCTCAAGCTGTAGTGTTTCATCTGAATACACAGTGAAGTATAAAAGTGCGCTATATATTATGTAAACAAAGCCTATTGGAAATTTATTGTTGCTTAACACTTGCAAATTTGCTTTACATTAACTGATCGCATGTTTGCTGCTTTTAAATTTAGCAATTTATTTTTATTGATCATTTTGTAAGCAGAAAAATAGCTGTTAGAAATGGATTTGCAGTAATTTAACATATAAAGAGGTTGCATAGATATTACAAGTTTAATTTGTATTCTATGAAGAAAAATGCAATTATGACGTGATTTAACAACAAATCTACTGCGAAAGACTTAAGCGACAAACTTGTTTGTTTTTATTATAAATGGCTCTAAGGATACTTGTAAATACCATGAAGTGGTAGATATAATATTAACGAAATTATATTAATTAAGTTTTAAACAAATGTTGGTGTGTGAATTTATTACGATTTTCATTTAGGTTTTTGGTATGCTTGGTTGCATTTAGTTTGAATTTGCCATTCTTACAGAAATTTAGAATTACAGATTTTATTGCATGAATAGTTTTAATTGCAAGTGATAATTGCTTTAATATAATTAATTATAGTTCAAACACTTATTTTTGTAATCACGTTTTTCGGCATGTATATACTGCAGCCAAGGCTTTTTGACAAGTTTCGTTGGTGACAAAGTGTAAACGAGTAAACGTGCTTTGAAATCTCATGAATGGGAGTAGAAATGCGTAAATAATTGTTCAAGTCCCAGGATTTATTATTCTAATTTAATGTTAATTCAAATTTAAATACCACGCTCTTGAAGTTTGTTAATTTTTTTTACTTCTACATTTATTCAATTCTGTTCAAGAAGGATTCTCTTGCCTTGTTTCGAGGAGGAAAGGATTAAGGCAGCTCGTTACGCATCAAGCTAGCGCTCCAGAGAATCGCTTTTAGAGGTAGGAAGCCTAGATAATTAAGATTATTGGATACCTGGGCGGATGAGAAAGTTAGAAATACTCACCCCAGTGACGAAAAAAAGTGGAGAAGGGTTTGCGCTTCTCTTGAGAGATATCACCAGGTTTTGGATGCGATAAATTCAATGTGATTCGCCTTGCTCCAGGCGAGAATTTTAATTATATCTATCTTGAGTGATCCAACAGCGCGGGCGCTATTATTATCAGCATCACTATCACGAAAGTCGCCGACCGATTCAAACGAATAAACGAAATTATAAATTGGTTTGGAAATAAGATATAAGAGATTTGAAGTGAGATATAAGAGTGGAGTGAGGTATAAGAGATATATAATGAAGAATAGAAACGACCCCTGTGGCACTCCGATATTTATATTATACCCGATAGAGCTAAAATCGTCTAAAAACTTACGAATGGTGCGGTCAGAAAGTAAACTTTTAATCCAAGTTCGAGAAGAAGAGTCAAGATTAAATGATGTGAGTTTTGCCGAAAGAAATATTGGAAATTCGAGAAGATTTTCAGAAAATAAAACGGCCATATAACACAGTTAAAAGATATTTAGAACAACCCATTCTGGGATGGTTTACTAACTTACGCAGTAATGACAGTAAAAGTCACCTATAAATCCCTACAGTTAAAGGGAAAAAATACAACAAGCAGGTTCCAGTAGAAAGATTGGTGACTTACTCGAGATGTCAGAAGAGTCAAAGAAATGCATCAGGTAAAATTCACTAAAATTCTTACCTTTTTAAGGAAGTTAATTAAGGCTTAAGATTTTGATCGTGTCATTTATTGAAACAACTTCAAATATTAGTAATAAATAAATAAATTTTAACATGCAGCACAGAATGTGTTCTGTTTATTATGAAACAACTTTCTCCTCTGCCAGTCTTAACTAAAAATAAAAAAAGAAACTTAGCCACGTAACACTCTAATGGCGCTTATATCAACATCTGAAACAAATCCATTTTGAGCTCAATCAAGAAATCTATCGGTAAATCAGTGGATAATAAGAGTCTCAAGGTATCCGCAATGTCAATGTCGTATCTTAATCTGCAGCACCCGTGTGTAGAGTACGAGAAGATTAATCTGAACCTGTAGTGAAAGTTTGATGTTTCGACATAAGATTGCAGCATAGTATCAGTATTTGGGTATAGTATTATTACGTGCACTTTATTACCTACCATTTCTTATGCAGACGTTATGGACAGTAATTACTGAAGTCGGAAGATGTCGTTCCTCGATGATATCAAGTACCATAGAAATTTCAGGAGAAATGTCGGAATGCATTGTGCCGTTTCCAAAACTATTTACGAACTATTAACCAGATTTTTCTTTTCTGGGAAATTATATAAAATTCTGCGCTACTCTGTGGTCATAATAACCGCAAATATGATTGAAAAACGTCAAGAGAAATGCATTCAAAGGAGATAGAAAATCAAATCAATGGGAAAAACTGTTGCAACATTGGTTGAAGTAATTGTAAATATAAAATCACAAAAGACAGGTTTGTGGGGGAAGTATTAAATTGGCTGCACTAATTGCTGACGGTCAACAGATGGATGAATTCAATCGAAAGTCAATGACATATTCCAGATTAAAGTTTAATTGAGAAAAGAAATGCGGACTGAAATGAAAACAAACATATCAACAAACGATGGTAATAAAGCAGAAATTTCTCGCTCTACCAGTTCAAGCACTTCTGTAAAATGTTGTGATGTTAGTTTTGCACGTGATGGAGATAAACACACAGTGGATCTGTGTATCTCGTATATAAGAGCTTTAACAACCGCCCAGAATTCGAATGAATTTAAATGGAAAACAATTTCTTTGAACAAAAGACTTAAGCGACGAACTTGATTGTAAACGAAAATTTCTTGGGGGATAATGTTCTCTGGCATTACTGAAAGAGTTTTATGAAAATGTAAATATGAACAAAAGCCTTCATTTTTCAGTTTTTTTATAATATGTTTACAATATGTTTGCAAAATTTTCCCGCATTTAACTTCCGAATTAATTTTTTAAAGATTAGTAAATCTTCTTTTTTCCAGTAGCGGAAAATAAAATTGAAGAGATTGTAGGAAAATGCTTTTACGTATTTACGGCCAATGGCATTAAAGTTAAAATCCGGCTATTCAAAATTTCCATATATGGTACTATGAATTAGAGAGAAAATCATTCGTTAAAGAAACTTGAATAGTCTTTTCTAATTGCAAATACCACAAACATAAAAGGATTAAAAATTTGATCAGCTTATAGAGAAGCAAGAATTTTACAATATTTTTATTATTTTAATTTAGTTGGCAACTCAAATAGTTAAACTATGAGGAACTTTTTTAAATTATTGCTCATGAACCGAAATTACACATAATAAATATGAGGAAAATTATAGTAAACTTCCACAATTTTAAAAAAAAGAGTTGTACATTCCGTTGTTTCAGAGAAATAAGCTGTATTGTGAGCAATAGAGTTAGACGAAATCTGTTTTTGTATAATTTGCTGATATCTACACAACGGTTTTCACCTTATTCCACTGAACTCATTTTTTCCCAGAGTTTTCCATCCACATTTTGCATGAAAATCTTAACTCTCTGGGTTCCACCATTTTTGGAGCAATCGATTAAGATTAAGAGTTGTTTTTATATTAAGTTATATAAAATGAATTTGTTAGAGTATTAAAGAACTTATGTGAAATATTTTGGTTTTCAGTTTGGTTCTATTATTGGTTGGTTATCTGCAAACATTATTGTCTGGTTTCCTTTCTCAACTGTCCTTTCAGTTGGTTAACCGTAATAACTATGACTTTTTTGCATTCTTTTCGAAGAGTCTGAAATGTGTTAAAATATGTGAACGCGTAATGCCGAAAAAGGTAAATGGTACTTGGCTCCACGTTGAGAAGTGCGCCTTCTAGGCTAAAAAGAAATCTCATTATTATAAAAAAAACGGGTGCGATGGCCTTTGAGATACGCTTTAAAGTCTTCAGAGGTCTTAACTTTCCCTGTGCAATTATTTAAATAGGCCAGAGAAAAATATAAATAATGTGAATTTTGTTTCCATTTTTCTCCGACGAGTATAAAATTTCGAGTACGAAATTTCTCTGATTTATTAAGAACATCCAAAAAAGACGTATAAGCGACTTTTATTCTGTCGTCCCCGATTGGCGGACCAAGGACCATTAGTTTTCTTTATGCCCTCTGCTCTATTAAAATCATCATATGAATGCCCAAATTGCTGCACGAAAGTTGTCTTAAATAGTATGTTTCCTTATGCTGCTTCCATGATAACTATTTGGAAAAAATCTGTAGCCCGTTTTCTGGAAAAATTCAACTTAAGTGAATTTTCAGAATATTAAAAATTTTTGTGACGACATCCTTTCTTTACAGAACCAAAGACAAGAATTGTACATGCGAAGTCACGGGATGTTTCAGAGTAAAAATACACAACAAACACTGACGCTTACTTGCAACATTTGTCAGGTTAAATTCCCTAATCTCCCCTTACCTAGAATTTCCTTCCTCCTAATCTGTGTTGTGTGCATCATAGGGTTGTCCCGTGGCAGTACTTTAAAAGAACCTTAAAAGAATTCTTCTTAATATTAAATCCAAGAGATCTGTCAGTCCTGTATTGAGCTGAACATCATTACTGAAGATGTTAAAATGCAAATTCGAAACTATACATTTATCACGAACTAAAATATGTGAACCTAAAAAGTTTAAAATTACAATCATTACTCGGTACCGCAGATTACGTAGCAGTACAAGAGTACAAGCGTTGGATTTCCGTAAATTAAACACATGAGTATTAAGAAATAGCTCGTAATTTCTTTACGTATATTATTACCTTATTGCTTCCGAAGTGCGTAATACTTCTCCAAGTAAACACTTTTAATACTAATAAATTGCACTTTTAATCACCTCAGATCAAGAGAGACAGCGATTACGATGGAATTATCAAACCATTCATTTCAACAGCATCTTCAAGAGGCTCAGACTTTAAAAATTTTCCAATAATGTTCACAGCTGGAAAGAGATTCGTGGGGAATGGGCACAAGAGCGGATACTTCCGACAACAACGTATTTCTTCATTCTTTGTACCTCTGCAGGTGTAAAGAAAGCAAACGCGATCGACTGCCTAAGAAGTCGGAATCACAATGAAACCAGTTGCGTAAGATTTGTGCTATCAACTTGATGCCGACTTCAATTAGGCTGGAACACTTTTACCGCAATTTTAAGCGATTACATTAAATTTCTTGTACATAATTTATGTCATAATCGTAAAATCAAACTAAATGTAGCATTTTGTGTTATTTTCACGGTTTTATTTCTCATGAAAACTTTACTTCTGGTGATGCGGGATTTCTTTTTTTCCGGATGTCATTACATCGTAGTTTTTTTTTTTATTTTATTCAAAATCTTGTGTTTTGAATAGATAAGTACACGAAAGATTGGGAAGATATTCAGTTTTGTTGGACTTTTTTGTACGAAGAATGTACACTGAAATATTCGATTTGAAAGAAGCATTAAACAATTAATACCTTAATTCTATTCTACACAAAATAAGGGACTTTTTAACTCTTAACTGAAGTTCTATAAATTATGAATAATTTCACAAATAAAAAGAAAACATAATTTCCAGTAAAGTACGGATGGGACTCGTACTTGTGACAGCCTTAGTTTAAAAAATCAAAATCAAAATTGAGAGTATTCTTCATGGAATTCTTACTGTAGAAGATGAAGATAATCCCTTTAAAACCTCCAGAGTGCAATATAAAACTTGAATGAACTTTAACATTGGACAGCCTTTCCAATATCCAGATTAGAATTTGTATGTGTGAATAAATATTTAGATTACAGTAATCAGCTTAAGTTGGTTATTGATTGATCAGTTGTAATTCCTATTAAGATTACCATTGGATACTCTTGCCCGAGATAGCCAGACTATACCTGTACCCCTAAGACTCTAGGAAGATCTTTTATAGATACTGAATAAAGTAGGGCCCAGTATAGAGCCTTGGAAAACTCCACATATGAGTGGGAGGAACCCGACAATCTATCCTTGGATTTAACCACTTATCCCACAAGTAACTCTGTAATATGCGGACAACAGTGGAAGAGAAATCAAATCAAGTTGATACTTTAGAAAGCAAAATATTGAGGTTCACACTATCAAGAGCCTTCGAAAAATCCAGCAATCTGACAGTTTATGCTTACCATCTTATGCTTACAATGTAGAAAGTGTGATCCTTCCTCATTGCTGGCTTCCGTTCGCCATACTGTAGAATTTTTAACGGAGACAGCCTTTCCTACCATTCTATGGATTCCGTCAGTATCAACTTCAGTTCCGTCTGGCCGCCCCATATCTTGGCCCCGAACAACAATATGGATTGCGTCTTCTAGCCGTTGTCTTGTTGCTGTTGCCGCCTTATCTCCCGCATACCAGATTTGTTCGCCAAAGAAGAATTTGGGATTAATTATCATCACCAAGTTCTTGGCTGTCGGCTTCGATAGTACCATCTCCAATTTTTATGTATTTTAACGCCCATTTGCTATTTCTATGCCATTAACTTTGTGCAATCTCCACTAAAGGCGACATGTACATCATCTGAGACGTATAAAAAGATCTACAATAAAAAATATAATCCCTTCTCACCACCAAAACTAATAAAGTCAGCATACCTCCATTGTTCTGCAGTTTTGTAGTTTTTCTTGCATTCCAAACTCTGGCAGTGGCACTTTTATATGTATCTGAGTGTGCTTTCATTTCTTTTTAAACTTTCTTTGCTAATTTCTTCCACGAAACATATCAAAAATTACATCAGAAAAATAAATACAGCCCCACTAGATGAAGTGGATAAAAGCCTTCTTTAACGCTACAGTTCCCGGTTAAATTTGTTTCAAATGAGCGCAGCCACTGCAGCAGTTGGTCTCGCAAGAGGTCCGTAGAGAAGTGAAAAATTTCGCAACGTGAATTGTGATTGTGATTGCAGACAAACATCTTCCAAGAAAACGTATTTAAGTAAAGTAACAGAAAAATAAGTGTAGTATTGTATTGTGGTTTACTCGGAAGCAAGTCGTCTGGATATTGTCTGCAGTTGGATTAAGGAAATTATTAGAGACTCGGAGTTTATTGTATTTTGAACGCACTGATTGAAAATGGTTCTTAAAAATAAAATTGTAAGTGAATTTAGTTGTACAGTGATAAAATGAAAGTGAATTTTAATATATTGTTATAATTTTGTAGGTTTGGGTATTGCTCGTTCTGGCTTCCGTTTTATTAGCGTTAAGTATGTCCGCTCCAGCTAAAGAACATCAAAAGTGAGTGGTTCTGTTTAATTGTTTCCCAGATTTTAAGCACAAAGTATTTCAGGATTCGAATTCATATTCCTGTGAAGCACCATACACATTTTCATACCAAGACTCTAGTCAAGAAGGTTCCAGTTCCAGTAGCAATACCAGTTAAAGAGGAACATCATTACCATAATGAAGAAGAGGAAGATGATGGTGGTGATTATGATGGATATATTGTAAAGAAGAAGAAGAAATATCACCACCACCACCCCTATGAGTAATTTTATATAATGCATTGGTGTATTTTATTGTTTATCCTACTTTTTTCCCACCCTTTATACATTATCTAAGTAAATTTTTAAAAATAATTAGTGTTCTTTAAATTAGCATGGCTACTGACTCCAGGTTTTTAACCCTGAAATATGTATAGTTGCTGTTTTTATGCAGGCAGAAACGATAAGATTTATCCATTCCTCTGCAAATCACTCTGCAGGGCCTTACAGTTTTTGCTTCTGCTGGATATTCTTTTTATCGATCTCACCACGAGGAGTTATATAATCATCCAGGAATGGCACACACTAAGATCAAGTAGGGTAACAATAGCTGCGTTCTTTTGGCAGCAGAGTACAGAGTTGTCATACATTAACCGTGTTAAATTAACTCGGTTATTTAACCGAGTTAAAAAGCTTACTGAATTATTTAAGTCTTCTACGGGAAAATAGATGGCGCTTATTGAAAGTTTTTGTGTTTAAAAGTTGATCTTGCTCATCATAGCAATTAAAATATACACTAATGTGGGCAAAACTGACATTAAGATAAATTTCGAGTTAATAACGGCCTTTACTTATCTCGGGTTTGCTTAAAAAGAGGGAAAGAGAAGAAGAAGAAAGAAAAAGAAAGCTATGTACTCCATGGATTCCAACCATTCTTTTTAGCTTTCATAACTCTGTTGTCCAAAAGAACACAGCTATAGATTTATTATTGACTCTGGTGGGCAGCGAACCATGCTCTAGGATGAGTTGTCCTGGAAAATTTCATGCAAGTGTAAGAGTGCTCTCCTCATGAGAGGCGAAAACCCGTAGTAGGATCCCCTATGGAATCTTCTCCCAGGCAACCAGAGATCCGAACCAGTGGATCCTGTGAACGTTGTGTGTATTTAGGGTATAGCATTAATCTAAGGAGAAGAACTTCCGATCCTCGTCTTGTCCATGGAAAAAAAAAAAATAATTATGCCTTGAGAGAAAGCATTTTAGGAAAGGAAAGGGGAATAAAGGAAATAGGAAAGGCTTAATACATTTAATGCGACAAGCTTTTGGATCAGTCAATCAACATCAATAAAATTATATGATTTGTTTAATTCTATAATTTTTAACTTACTTTTGTTAATATATATTCATCCGCATTGAGTCTGCTCATTTTACCATGGTCCTGTCGCAATCAAATAGAGTTATTTTCCTCGCTTTATTACAATTAAATAAAAGCTTGTTCTTAAAACTCTTTTTACTTTAATTTTATTTATTTTTACTTTTTTGTCTCATACTTATCATCATTATCTTCTGGCGAAAGCAAATTAAAAATAAAACAGATGAGAGGATAGTTAGTGGACGAGGACGTCAAAGTCAAAAGAAAACTGAAAAGAAAGCTGTGCGTATAAAGAGATGATAATAATCGGAAAAATATTCCGAAGGGATGAATTGTTGCTCGATCATTACTCCAATGATGGCCTTGTACTTTATCTTGAATAATAAAAGAGTAATTTCCTGAGAAATCGAGTGCAATTAAAATCTCATCCATTTTAAGAGAAGACTTAACTAATTATTTGAAGAA
Organism: Dasypogon diadema; assembly: GCA_006980735.1. Classification (NCBI taxonomy): domain Eukaryota; kingdom Metazoa; phylum Arthropoda; class Insecta; order Diptera; family Asilidae; genus Dasypogon; species Dasypogon diadema. The sequence goes on from QYTT01090412.1 coordinate 13,969, forward strand.
GATGTGATTACCCTTAAGTGTGATCATTATTCAGACAATTTACACTTAAAATTATTTGGAAATCCAGGTAGTCTTCACATTTAAAGTTGTTTTTCATAATGAAGCCATTGAGGTCCAATTGTGAAATTTTGCAGGTATTTAGGAAACACTTGGTGATAAAACATATTAAAATATGAAAAAATTTAAAAATACGCATTTCCGGACGAAAAAAGGACTCTAAGGATCCTTTTCGCTGGATTTGATTGCACGATATTTATTGTGTAATCCCTGGAGTGTAACCTTTAAAGCCAGCCATCAACAACTATTCTATGTTAACTATTACAGAAATTATGATTTTTCAACTCTAACCAGAAATTGGATTTTTTTGGTATTTAACAATTTTTAAAAAAATCATAACTTCAAAAATAATTATTCGAAAACAAAAATATTTTACACATTTTTGTATGCTTGTGCGGTACAATTTAGTAAAATATTATAAAAATCTGAGGGAGTCGATTCAGAACCATTAGCCGATTTTCAATGAAATGACCCTATACATATATTGTCATCCAGAGCCTTATATATATATATATACAAAATTTCAGCTCAATCGGACATCGGGAAGTGAGTGAAAAATCAACTTGTGGGATTTCTCTAAATTCTCCTTGTAAATGACTAGCCGTCACAGGTGCTCAGATTTAAGGTACAGACAAGTTCAGTAACAAGGTGTATAGGTAGGCCATGATGAGCAGTGAAATTTAAAATTTGGCCAAATTTATAGTTAACCAACACAATAACAGCCGAATGACTAGAGCTCCAGATCTTGAAGTGGAAGTCAAATAACTTGGCCAAGTTAAACGTTTCTTTGTATAAAACACATAAATCTTTATGAACAAAAATTCCTGTACGTATCTTTAGATAGTTATTTTCATTTATTAAATCTACTCCAATATTGCGGTGGAAAGGACTTGAAATAAATAAAGAGAAATAATAATACTTCCACTAAAAAAACCAGGTTTGACTGAATATACACAATTCCTTGTAATCCAATTATTTCTGTTTACTATTCTGCAACTTTTCTTTTACTAACTTGAAATATTGCAAACATTGAAGTAAAGGAAATGTGTGCGCTTAAGGAAATACCAAATGGTGCCAGAAATTAAATGATGGTTGCAATCAGGATTTACAAACGGCATGGTGTGGTCTGAACAGGTTACAGAAATGACTTCAGGAAATACGATTAAATAATATTTACAATAAAGTGGTCTGCTGACTCCGACACGCAGCACGCAATACCTGTAGTAGGCACGGTAAGTCTACCCAGAGGAATAGACGCATACCTCCCGATTTCTAATTCAAAAAAAAAAATTAATTAGAAAAAAATAGTTTTTGTTTACTTGACTTTGTACACACGTTGCTGAAAGTATTCTCTGTGAACTTTTAATTTTTACAGGCTGATTCACTAGAAAACAATTCGAGGTAAAAGCCAGCCAAATATGATCTAAAAGTATTTACAGCGGCTACGAGGTATCACAACACGCATGCAATTGATGCATTGCATATTGTTTGGCGCTATATAACAGTACTGAATCAAGTTGAGGCAGGCGAATACCTACTACTCCTATTTATTATTATTATGATTATCAAATTTTTCAAATTTTGCGTTAATAAAGTAAGCCATAAAATTGTAATTGTTCAAACGCAAATTCCTCAAGTTTTACCTGATCCATCACGATCTCTTGCATTTATAGATAACTGAGTGGTTAGTGGTATAAGTATTCAAGAAGCAATCAAGTGTAAGATTAAAATCGAAAATAATTACAATTAATTCATTATTAGTTATTAATCGATCGATGGTGGAGGCTGTGAAGGGAAAACGTAATTGGATTCATTTTCTTTACCCTGAAAAACATAGAAAAAAAAAACAAAATAAGTTTATGTGCGAAGTGCTGCTAGCAGTGACGTTTGATGAACTTTTCATTAACTCAATGTTGGAGGGCACTACTTCCAGTGAAACCCAAACAATAAAGCAATAACCCATTCGAATGACGCGAATACGTAGAAACTGAGATGAGAACCCATCTCTGCAATCGTGCAAGGAGAAAACCGTCAACAAGCACTTTGTAAATTAATATTACCAGAAGAACACCATCCTAGGTAACTGAATAAGCTAGGAGAAAACCATATCATACTCAACAATCTACTGGACTTCAAAAATATATGTAAAATCACTTGAACCACTTGAACTCGAAATTCTTTGCTCACTCTATTTTACTTGCTGAATGGTCACCAACTAATGAATATACGAAATCTTTGTTTCCTCCAAGTTAGTTCGCAATGCAAAGTTTTATTCATTTTGGTGCACAAAGGATTTTCTAGGAAATTTCCAGTTCGTAGAGGTCTAGACCATGTAAGTATGCATCCCTCATAAAATCATACCATCCGAGTTGGACAGATTTATATTTTAGGTATTTTTAGAGAATTTTTCTAGACAGATCAATCCATCAAATTCCACGAACTAGTTATGTTCAGCGAGACGACAAGGCTGAACAAGACTTAAAGAGACAGGATAAGGAAAAACCCGAGATATGTTAAATTTTGCATTTTTATTTGGGACCAATGAAAGGAAAAAAAAACGAAGATTTGGAATTAAATTTCAGTATTTTCTTTCACAGGGGGCATCTGTCTCAATGGCAGTTCCAAGATTACCGGTTTTTTTCATTTGCTCTTACAGAATCGTTAAATTAAATGATCGCCCTTCTCTTATGAACAGAAATCAATTTGGATTCCTTCCAATTGTCTGGTATAGGGTGTCCCATGGGAAGTTGTTGAAACTTATCGGCAATTATTTTGAAATGAAGACATTTGGAGTTTTTTTTTCATACAGTTTATTATGATTAATAATATTTTAATACATTTATTTCACATTTTTTAAAATCGATTAATTTAATGATAAATATTTTCAAAGTGTTCACCATCACCACTAGAGCAACAATCAATTCTTTTTGGAAAACTTTACTTAATATTTTATCTGAAATACTATTTAAGGGTGAAGGCGTGATTTTGGAGGGGAGGACACTCCATAGAATCGATTGGCATATGTTGAAACACACCTTTCCGTATAGCTCTTCATATAAAATCAAAAGAAAATATTCACCAAATATTAGACAAGTAATGCCTTTTATTTCGGAAATGCGAGTCTCAACGGAAAAATATGTGAGATCTCTTGGAGTCTTTGGAGTGCCCTGGATTTTGTTTGTTGTTGCAAAACTGATCGAAAATCAATAAAAATCAATAAAAAAATAAGTGCCTAAACATCTCCATATCTCTGGGTGGAATATTATTCGTGGCCATTGCAACTTTGAGTACGTGGCTTTCTTCAGTTATCTTGAGAATTGGGATTGCATCACTCAGGGAAATTGATACAGGGGATTAATGGAGAGTATTTGCCGAATAGTAATTATTAAACCAGCAGTGATTTCTGATTCGATAACGGGGGTCTAAATAGGAGAAATATAAGAGCTGGAGGAGTTTTGGACGGAGAACCCCATGTGATCTGATGTTCGAATACTGGGAGATAGATTAGATATAATTTTCGGATGAATACCACAAAGTCAGGAAAAGCGACTACTGAAGCGAACTGGGAGGGTCTCAAAAATCGCGCAATATTTATGAGTTATATAGAAGTACACTTTCAGTGTCCGGTCTAAACTGTATCGCTTTTAGAACTTCTAGATATGGAAATTGTTATAAAATCATGAAGAATTTGTGTAACTTTTAAAAGCGGAAAGTAAATCTTGCAAACGACCTTGTCCAAGCAATTTTTATTTAAATAATATTCAAAAAATTTCACAACCACTCTAAGTTCGGTTACATCACTTTCACCAAAAGAGTGTAAGAGATGAAAGTGAGAGCAATTCTATTTGGTACTAAAATTG
>QYTT01090412.1:17905-31034 GCA_006980735.1 Dasypogon diadema
TGCATCACTCAGGGAAATTGATACAGGGGATTAAGGGAGAGTATTTACCGAATAATTATTAAACCAGCAGTGATTTCTGATTCGATAACGGGGGTCTAAATAGGAGAAATATAAGAGCTCGAGGAGTTTTGGACGGAGAACCCCATGTGATCTGATGTTCGAATACTGGGAGATAGATTAGATATAATTTTCGGATGAATACCACAAAGTCAGGAAAAGCGACTACTGAAGCGAACTGGGAGGGTCTCAAAAATCGCGCAATATTTATGAGTTATATAGAAGGGGGCAAGTTCCTAAATGGAGGTAAAGACGGATAATACCCTGCGAGTGTTGAGGTAAGCTGATGATAACCATAAATTTCCCCTAACCTAGGGCCAAAGAATACCTGCCGTTTTGTAAAATCTTATGATGTCGAAAAGAAGTACACTTTCAGTGTCCGGTCTAAACTGTATCGCTTTTAGAACTTCTAGATATGGAAATTGTTATAAAATCATGAAGAATTTGTGTAACTTTTAAAAGCGGAAAGTAAATCTTGCAAACGACCTTGTCCAAGCAATTTTTATTTAAATAATATTCAAAAAATTTCACAACCACTCTAAGTTCGGTTACATCACTTTCACCAAAAGAGTGTAAGAGATGAAAGTGAGAGCAATTCTATTTGGTACTAAAATTGTAGTTGGTGCATGCTACAGTTATATCACATCTTCAGGTGAATTAAATAATTTCATAAATCCTAAAAAGATTTCAAATAAACCAAAAATTACAGCACGATTTCCTTCTCAAGCCGCATCTTCGCTTTTTTGGGTTTTCCTCAGGTCCACTTGCTGGTAAGGTCATAAAAACGCCATCAGATAAACTCGAGAAAGTGAAACCGGACATCATTTCGGCTGGGCATGATTAAGAGCAAAGAAATCAAGATAAAAGCGACAAAGTAATGTCGAGACTGAAAACCAACACATAAAACGCAACACTGCACTTGCTCCAAGAATACTAATTTGGATACATCGAATTTAGAGAGTGCAGTTTCGTGCAATAATTATGCGACACATGCCGGTAGAAAACGCGTCTTAAGTGATACGTCGTAGTAGAATTTAATCTTCCAGACCGAAGCTCTCTCTCTATCTTGGCGGCTTGACCAAACCCAGGCTATTTTATTAATAATTCATGTAATTTCGCTATGCATATGCATATCGATACTTTCCACGGTTTCCCACGCTTCACAAATAGATTCACCTGCTTAGGCCTTCTTACGACTGAAAAGTGGACAAATGAAAGTGAAGAAAATTTTCGATTTTTGCTTTTATTTCGTACTAACAAAAGATTTACACAAATCTTTTCTAATGTTTTAACACAACAAATGTTCTTTGAACAAGTAACAAATAATACGTTTCGACAAGTCTTACATCTACATGTAACTGTGATTGTTGACTGCTATCGGCTGATTCTTATCCTACGTTCATGGGATGACCGGTGATGATAAATAATACAACAATGATGTTCTTATGGTATAAACAATGAGACTAGATGATGATGATTGGTTAAGGCGCGAATTACTGAGCAATTGTCTTAACTAATGGTGCGGAGAGTAATGGTAGCCGCCGTCTCCTCCACTTCCAGTACTAACGCCAGAGACGTGTCCTGCACTGTAGCTGTCGATACCTGTGTAACTGTCGTGACCGCCAGCATAACCACCCGAACCACTCCAATCACCTCCATGTCCACTGCCTCCAGAAAGTGCTGCAACGTGTTCTATTCCACCTCCACCGCCATAAGATAAACCATGGCCACTAGCACCGATTGCAGCTAGAGTTTCAATACCATGGCCACCTCCATGACCTCCGCCAAAACCGCCACCGAAATCACCTCCGTGTCCACCAATAAAGCCGCCACCGTGTCCGCCACCAAAACCGCCATCGTGATGTCCACCATCTAGAATTGCGACTGTTTCTACACCTCCATGTCCTCCCCCATGGCCTCCTCCATATCCTCCACCAAATCCTCCTCCGTAACCCCCACCAAAACTGTGACCTCCTCCGAATCCGCCTCCGTGGCCGCCATCTAAAATGATCGTTTCAGCATGCTTTCCGCTGCTATACCCTCCCCCGTAGCCACCTCCATATCCACCACCATATCCACCGCCGAAACTATGCCCACCGCCGAAGCTATGGCCACCGCCGAAACTATGGCCACCACCGAATCCACCACCATGGCCACCCCCGAAACCGCCACCATAACCACCACCGTGGCCACCATCGACGATCGCTACAGTTTCAACGTGTCCTCCACCATGTCCTCCTCCAATGCCTCCTCCGTGCCCACCATAAATGTAATGTCCACCTCCTCCACCACCTCCACCATGACCATGACCGTGTCCACCGTCGACTACAGCTATGGTCTCAACATGAGGATGAGCATCGTAGCCACCACCTCCAAGACCTCCACCAAGTCCTCCATGGAATCCTCCGGAAATTCCACCGATAACTTCGCTCTCATCACCTCCACCTCCATGATGATGATGCTTAACAACTACTTCTTTATGTTGCACTTCCTGGTGGAATTCCGGAAGGTGAATTCTTATGTGCACATGTTCCTTTCCACCCAGGCTTCCAGGTCTAGCATAGATCATCCCCACAAATAGGAGCGTGAACTGTTGGAACAAGAATCACATTTAGAATACACCTCAAACAAGTAATCTTCCTGCACTGCATGGCCGTGAAGAATTTTTTTTTAAATTATATAATCCACATGCAGCATTGACCACCACGTCTCATTGCAGTGCAGGTACGTACACAGTTTGTGCAGATACTTACAAAAAGCCGAACAGCCATTATCACAAAAAAAGACGAAAAGTCGATTAAAAGAAATCCACTAACTGCAGCAGTCGCCTGTGCGGTGCTCTCCTGACAAATCCACAAAACAAAATGCCATAGCACCTGTGCCGACCTCGCATCTTATATAGGTATATGATGCGCCCAGGCTACTATCAATAAGAGTGAAATGATGCAAACGAGCTCTTCGAGCCGTGGTCCAAGTGCACGAAGAAAGTGGGAGAAATTTTCCACCCGAGTCGTCTCTGGCCGCCGAAGTCAATTGGTCCGGCCGCAGTCAGCATCTCTTTGGCCTTCTCTTCACTTCATTGGCGAGGTCATGGTCAGATCTTTCCTGAGCTCCAAGCATTTCTCAGTGGAGAAGGTTCCAGCTGCTCCAGAGCGATCAAAGAGGAAACGAAGCACAGCCAGGAAAAGGTTCCACCAAACAGAATCAGACGATGTGGTACCCGCGGAGAAAGGCGTCCGGCAAGATACGTAACCTTCCCAGCCACGAATCTTTGTTTACTCAGCGTTTCGTAACACCGAAACCTGACGCGGGCGAGCACTTTTATTTTCATTAGCCGTTGAATTTCTTGCTTCTGCGCGATTTCGTCGTCCGCAGCGTTTAATGCAGAAAAACGCCATTTCCCCAACGATTGACTCCACGATCGGAGGAGTCATCTCCCGAAGATCACTTACAAGAATTGAATTGGCCCGCTAGGAGCTTCTTTGAGGGCTGCTAAATGGTGTTAACCGCGAAATTGATGTAATTAGTGCTGACGAGAAGATCGTTCCCATGAATAGCATTGCGGATCATTGGGCAAACGCCATCAACTTAACATGGACACGGTCCCACAATGAACGGGGTTCAAGTGGAGTAAATTAGATTTGGATTAGGGCGAGAACACGAACGCGTCTATTGTGTCTAGGAAGGCATCTCTGATTGATAATTATTGTGATTGTTGGTGTCGAATGGACCATGTCAATTCGTAAATAATTAACCATCTTGCCTTTGTTTGGTTCATTAAACTTGCGATTAATGAGGAAAATGTGCGGAGCCCTCTTTCTTCTGTTGGTGGTCGAGCGGTGAAAGTGAAAGTATCCGTATCACTTAAACGATCCTGGCGATCACCGCAAAGTATGTAATGCAGAGGTTGGCGCTTTTTTGCAGCGCACCGAAATTTTGGTGTTTTAATAATTGATTGGCCTTGAATCATTTCAGCATATCAAAGTTTCACTTTACACCTTTTAATTGTTTTTGCAGACACACATGAGAGGTTTGTGGTGTGTGCAAAAAGTATATGCCGATCAGATAGGAGTGCGTGAACTCAGTCTTCAAAATAACTGAAAATGGAGAGTCGAAAACACTTGCAATTTTGACCCCTTCAGCTTTTTATGGCTGGGTAAACTGGATTCAGTTTCCTCTTTCTTATTCAAACTAATTTTTGTAAAATGCGATGATTAAGTCTCGAAGAGATGTCTCGGAAGAAAAACTCCTAAAAGTCAATTTCTCCTTTCAGCTTTTTGAACATTACTGAAGAAAGTATGAAGAGATCGTAGTCTGTACGTATGAATCTGGTTCCTCCCGAAGGAGGGAATATGAATGCGGGAGGAGAATGAATCAACTGCAATTGTTCGTATGACTATAGGAACTTCTCGGTCTCAGCCGACATCACAGTTCTTCATCTCCGTATTAGAAAACATATCGACAACAATGGTGGTATCTCTCTTACATTTGGGGTTTCCACATTTCTCGTTTGATTTAAAGTTGGCCAGTCTTTTGAGCCTAGTCCTTCCTCCGAGGTATCTACACCTTATCGCGGAGGTAAACGAATCAAAAACATAGATACTGATGAGCTGCCGGTAGGGTTTTCCACACCAAGCAGGTTGCCGCTGAAAGATCGGACTAAGACAGACACATAAATGTGACAACGAAGGAATCGAAGGATTTGTGTATCCCACCAATTTACCATCGATAAAACCGAGGTAATTCACTTTCTGTGGAAGTCGGCCCGACAGTCGAAGGGATGCAACTAAACAACGCAACGACAGCTGACGCATTGAAACGACTTAACCTTAAACACGCGTCTGACATTGCAGATGAAGTGGACAATACAGTTCCAAAAGGTGCCAAGAGTGAACCTATAGATGACGGACATGTACAGATGGGACAGGCAGACAAGAAGAAGAACGGAGCCTATTTAAGCTGCTGAAGCAAAAGAGAAAGAGAGGACAAGATAAAGCACGAAGATAGTGGTAAGGACTAAAGGCTGAGCATTCAACTAGGATCACCACGGTGTCCACAACAGAATCGAATTCACAGATTATGGCACCTCCGAAGAGATCCAAGGGCCTATGCTCTGGTAACTAATGGTGGCCTGCTTTTGCAAGAAAGGGATGTAGAGGGATAAAGAGGCAATCGCCCAAAGCTGCCAGTTTGAGCCAAACACAGGCAGGAAACCTATGAAGAGGAAACGTAAGCGGATTCACGTTAGGAAGAAGGTTGTGAAAAAAGCCAAAAACCGTAGATAACACTAAAATCGGCGAGAAATTATGACAACCTGCCGATAGGCTAAGAATAAAATTAAGCTGCCTTGTGAAACGACCAGGGAAAAAATTCTCAGGAGCGAGAAACACTTATATGATTAGTTTCTCTGTCTATTAGGGTTCTGATCATCATCTCGAAAGTACGGGGATCTTAGAGACTGTGCCTGGAGGATACGGAAACGGCGGGGCACACCGCATGCGACTAGGTGTTACAGGCTGTCCTACGGGTACTATGGGACAGATAACCTATAAACAGACGCTCGAAATAACAGGAGACATGAGGTTAGGGAACTGCTTAGGTGTTACCGACTTAGAACAGCTAAGAAGTCTCTTGGCAGATAGATGAAAAGCGATCCGCAGACACTCCAACCGAATATTAAGACTGATATGAAAGAATATATACTGTGCTTTATTTTTTATTTATTGTCATACGCATAAAATATTTTCTTTTCAATAGTTTGCGCTCCTATTTTGAAAGCACAGTCGTGTTATTTATCCCCTAGGATTACAAGAAAAGCCACAAGTTAGAGACTCACAGTGAAAAATGCTTAAGCTATTAAACAAATATTTTTGTAAAGTGGTGGCAATGGGGCCTAAAACTCCAATCATAATCATATTTGCACTGAAGGCATCTGAATTCTCTTTCGTTACTTTCTAGCTTGCATGGCGGACAAATGGTAACATAACTAATTAAGATTGTCTATTCAATTTAAATTTGTCATCAGACCCACCGTTATCACACAAATTACTAAATCTCTTCCCGCCAATAAAACTAGTACCAAAACCAATCCGGGTTTTTCATTATTTTTTTTTCTATAAATAAATGAATTATGCAACTTTCAATATCACTTTACTTATTTGTAATACCAGAGATCTGTTAACTTAAAGAAAGGCCTATTGACGGGCATTAAAAAAGCTCAAAACATCAAAACAAGACCACAGCCAAAATTTCTTCAAGAGGAATGCGCTCTTTAAGAAGAAAGTTGTTCCGTTCAAGTTTTTTCATTCATTTAAATACACTATACGGCAAAATATGGTTTCGTAACTGTCTTTCATCGAATAATACTGCCCAGCAAGGTCATTGACAGGCTCCGGAGCCTGAGATGGAGTGGACTACATGAAATTACTGACATGCGTGCGAAATATACCTGAAAATAGCCTTCTACCTTCTGCAGCTAAAGGTGGATTAAGTTAGGCATAGGCATTGCCGCTAATGTTCATGTAGAGCAGTAGTCCAGTGCTAACTACTTCCTTATGAAAGGCCTCTATAAAGTTGTTCAGATGGAAACTTCATGCACTGAGCACTTGATGAGTGGTAACTTAATTTTTTGTAGATTGATAATACATATATGGTAAGCATGTTGCTTCTCAGGTGCCGGGAGCTGTTCAATGGAAATAGCACGTTCCATAAGCCTTTCACAACAGTGGGGGGCATGGTGATTGATTCTAGCAGACTTTGCTTAAAATTATTCAATAGTTGATTGGGGAAGCCAGGGAGTACATAATCACCAATTTATATCACATGATTTATTACTAAGTCAGAAAATGTGCACAGGGCTTCCGGTGAGGCATGCTAAGGAATAAGAAATTATACTGAGTGAAATTTTAGGAAATTAAACAACGGTTCACCTTTATCTTTAAAATGGGGTGTTAGGGGATCGCATACCTCTCCGGTTTTGGGAATAGGCTGAACATGGGAAAGTTTCCATAATGAGGGAAAAACACCTTTCGAATATGATAAATGGAATACTTTTACCAAGGATTTAGCTAGGGAAGAATCGCATCGCTTGGGAAGCGGGAGTGAGATTCCATCAGGTCTGGTGATTTTGGATACGTCGAGATTCGAAAGCACCTTACGGACTTCACGCCCTTTACAAAAATGTCTACATAATATGCAAATGGCTTAAAAAATAAAGGGGCGGCGAAATGTCTCGAAAGTTTAAGGTCTTGGAAAAACTGTTTTGGAAGAATGTTGGAGAGCACAAAAATGACCACTTGGCAATGACCTTGATTTTGACTTGAAGGTCACTTGTAGATCAATTTCATTCTATTAATGCAACATCTCATTTCTGACACCGGAAATGGAGAGAACGAGAATTTTCCGTTCGAGTACGTGGATCACTTATGAGCCTCTTCTGCGAAATTATTTAATAAAAAAGTAACAATTAAAGTAAAAGTATTCCAAACATTATTTCAAAAAGCTGTGCAGTATTTTGGAATAAAAAAATCTTTATCTGCACTTGAGGGTATTACAGAAGAGCAAATTGTGCAAAATCTAAAATTTTATTAATAGTAAATTTTTTTTTATTGCAAAATTTAATAGTAAAAGTGAAATGCATTCTCATAAACTGCCAGTGAAACCTTACAATGTCATCATTAGTCGATGTGAGTGAATTCTGAGATCACAACCAGCGATAATGTTGCAATTATCTCCAATTGTTACTCGTTGTCAGCGACTGTAACAAAAAGTAAGTACAAATTAAATGCAGCCACAGAAGAATGGAAATATAATTACACAAGTTCAAGTGCATCGGCTTCCAAATGCACTTTTTATGGATGCAATCTATCATTAAATTAGTATTTGCTTCAAATTGCGTTATTATTACTTTTGATTTCATTTAGTTCTGCATTATTTAACAATTTGCAGCGCTGATAATCTTGGCTTTTCCATCACAGACTGCCGCCATCATGAAACAACTCAATTTGAACCGCGGATTTGTTGTTCCTCAGAAATCTCAACTATGTTGCACAAATCTTATCGAATCCATCTTAAATGCTGTTGCAGATCATAAAATTGCGAAACTTTCCGGTTAATAAGAGCAATTCAATTAACTACAACGGCACCAGACCTTCCGGAGTTTCAACGCCACACGATAGACTCTTACCTTTCGAATGTCAAGACTTGGCCAGTGAATGGTGGTCGGAATGTGAAAGAATCCATAGGATCTCATAGTGGTCATAAAAATTGTCTGTATACACTTGCACCTGAATCATGATCAATTCGAGAACTGCAACTATATCGGCTGCTCATTTGATGGTTACTTAGGTGGTAAACAGTGCGGCCGATAACCCTTTTCCATTTTGTTGTGACTACTTAATTTGGAAGTGATAGAATTAATTTTCCCATTGTTTGTGCACTTTTATCAATGGAAAATGCTCGCACTGGAAATTAGCATATGGCGCAGGCAGACACACAATGCAACAATGGAGTTCATGTGTCGCCAATGCAGAGAATTCGTAATAAATCATTGATGAAAGTCACTATTGTGAGTTGGAGTTGGAATTAGTCATGCAGTCAGAGATTTGTCAGCTTCCGCGATAGTCGTGTAACTTCAGTTTTTCCCAAGCTGCCTCAATTACAGTGCAAGATGTGTGAATCAGTGATAAATTTCTGGATATAATTCAATTGAATAGTCGTAATTCCTCTACGTGATATCTACCCTTTAAAAGTTTAAAAATAAAGACGATATCCGATACCTTCCGGCGAGTAAGAAGGGTGAATAAATTTAACAATTTCAGTGGCAGATGGTAGGGATCCTGCCGTTAAAGACCCTTCAAAGCAAAGAGCAAAAATCTGTTTTGTACGCTCTCTCTGCGGTCTGAGTTTGTCCCAGAAGAGTGGGACCAGACCGGATTGGCATATTCTAGAATGGGTCGAATGAGGTGGTAAATAAAAACTTTGTTATATGAGAGTCATTTAGTTCCTTGTAGTGAATTCGCTTTACTGACTACATGGTTGATATGGTGATTAAAAGTAAGTTTTGGTTCGAATAATACATCCAAGTCAAGTATTTTATCAGTCCTGGAAAAAGTACTGTTATTCATCTTATAGCCAAAATCCCGAGGCATCAGTTTACGAGAGAAAAACATGACTTTACACTTTACACAGCGAAGTTTAAAAACAGGGAATCTTTTAAGCACCATCCGACAAAATGTACTTAGGTCTTCCCGTAGTACCACACAATCCGCATCTGATCTAATAGTCTTATACAATTTTAAGTCGTCCGCATAAATCAAAAAGTTGGAATTTTAATGAACAGGATAAAGAAAAGAGGGCCCAAGTGGCTTCCCTGCGGAGCACCAGAGACAGCAACTATTTCATCGGATAGGGCGAATATGATGTTATTGTCATAGCCCGGTAGTTATTTAGTGTTTTAAATTTGTGCAACAATTTCTGTCAGATTCGGTACTCTTCTTCTTCCTTTTTAGGAAATTTAAGGAAACCGTTTTCCTACTTCTGACAATTGCACCCCCACCACACAAATAAGAGGTCTGTGTCTTTACTTCTGCACCTGAAAATTCCTGAGTTTTCCTGCGAATTCCAATCAATGTTGAACTCAGGACTAAGTCTGGACCATCTGGATCATGTAGATGAGATTCCTGAGCCAGTCTGAGAGTTGCGGCGAACGACTGTGGAAAAGAAAGAAGTTTTCCCTTAACCTCTGTACGTATTTCGTAAGCAATCCGATGCGGGACTGAAATATAAAAGTGTTCCTGTAGCAAAACGTTCAATTCACACCTGGACAAACTTCGCCATCAGTTCGGCAAGCCCGAAGCCACACGCAGAAACTGGTGTATAGATAGCGCTTACAGCAACCCAATATCTCCTATAACAGAAAGCATTACCACCCTTATCTGAAGGGATCCTTTAAGGTCCCATTTTTAGTTTCCTCCTTATATGGGCTTAGCTAGTAATTCTTTCTGCTAAAAAGGCGAACTTTAATATATCCATGGCAGAAGATATTTTCATTGCTATATGAGATTTTATATAGCTTTCTTATTAATTTAAAAATATGCTGTTCCTTTCACGCTATGAAGGAGTTCTAGTAAGTAAATATTTGCTGATGTAGATCCGGATTTAACAACACAAAGTTTGCAAAAATGTAAAAAGTCGTGTCCCCTCCCAATGCCAACAATTCCACATATCCAAACCATTTTCATCTCAACTATTATATGATATTTTGCAACAATGTTTTCTTTATGCTTCCTCCCAACTCGTCCAGCAACTTTTCACATTTCCTCAACAAGCGATTGACCCCCAGAGGTTAAATGCAATCAATTCACTTGCATTTCACGCAGTTTTTCGCAAAAGCAACGACACAATAGAAAGCGTGCTGCTGCTTTTCTGCACACCCATATTCATAACAAGGACCATCAGATCTCACGAGATGAGGCTCACGATCGGATCCACGCATAGTTCACTGATCTTCCGGTGCGCTCAAAATGCAAATAACTTCCCGGGCGCAGATCACTCGAGTGCCGTCAATTACATATGTACGTGCAAGTGCCATTAAAACCAGCTTCCATTAAACAGTGATTACAGGTTGCAAGCCAACGTTCACTTTCATTCCACGTTGATCACGATGATCGGCATCCTTAGTATACCGGCTCATCCGCCGCTGCTTCAACAACGTTTTGTCGTTGGCGAAAGAAAGTCGAAGCTCCTCACGTTTGCTCGATATGCTGGTTACCACGACCACACGGTCAAGAGTAAAGACTCATCTCGGAAGTAGCGACTAACGAGTCTGGAAGGCGCTGTTTCTTCCGATCATTCAGGCAGCTATGAGCCAGACCACATGGTTGACTCTTGCGTCTAGGTGGTTACATCATACTAGAGCACAACAGTAAACGGAAAGCGAATGGTGATTATGTGCTCAGCGAAGGCGTTTTTGTTTTTGCCGCCCGATGAATGCCATGGTCCATTGGCACGCTCCTTTCTAATTTCCCAACGCAAGACTTGGATCGGTCGGTTTTCTTCCTTTTAATTATCGCACCTCAGTTTTTTTTCCGTTTTGTATAAAGATCTAGATGACTACATCCGCAAAACTCCACCGGCGTGTGTAATCCATTCACGTGGTGCTTCAGCCTAGGCAAGGTATTTTCATTCCCTTCGTGGTTACGGGGAACACTTTTGGAGCCTTAAACTTGATCTCTTCACTGGCGGTTATGTCGTGTTTACTTTCACTGATCTTCGATTAATAATTTTTTTCATTTTGGAATTTCGACGATGTGGGAAACGAGCAAAGATGTAGTTGGCCCGCCCAGTCAAGATCGGCTTTCTGTGTCACAAGATTGCATGTAAATCGCCGATTATATCTAAGGTGTGGACACTTGGAATCTTACTGGAGTAGTGGCTTAGGTAAGAAATCGATTCGTTGCACGTTCGCATGATCTTATGAGCCATTTATCATTGCTTGCTTTGCTTTTCCTGAACGCCTAGGAACATGTTATCTTCGTCTGGAGCGTGTACTTTGCTAATTAAGGTCTTACCTGTGCTTTTATGTCTTTTTTATTTAAAGCTCACTAGCAAATTAATTCCCGACCAGAGACCGTTACCTAGGCAAAAGCATAGTAGACCTTAGCATGTTAAAAAAGAAAACTGGTCCACAGGTGCGGAGATTTGAATAGTTTTCGGTTGAAACACTGTTGCTGCCAAGGAAATATCTTACTGCTCGGTACTTAGGTAATTTGCCTGATAGCCGTAAAAAAGTACAGTCTGCATCGAAACTGGTTCTCCGCAAATGATGGATACTTCGGAAGTACGATTCCGGCGGCAGAAAACTGGATTAAACTCGAATTTCAAGTAAAAGTCGAGAAGATTTTATCGTAATCGGTGCCATTATCTTCATTAAATGAAAATTACATTATTACGAGAATTATCTAAGCGGCCGAAAATTCGCATCGTGGACGCTTGGGTAGAGCATAAATTATTTTAAAGCGTTTAGATTTGATGACTTAATGTTTTTCGTTGAAATCATTTTATGTACGGAACCATGTGGAGAAAGTAATTGAAATATAAAAGAAGCCTATTAACAAGAAATTGTACTCTTGGTTGTATTGTTGATTTACTTGGTTGTATTGTTGTTGGTGCTTTGCGAAGGAATAGAGGGGGGCTACATGCGATTTACGTTACACAATTTTCTGCATTGTAAATTTGTCAACTCAAACTCCATCACTGTAGAGACAGGAAAAATTGGAAGTAGCCCTGCTGTAGGAACCCTAGTTCCACAAACGTGTGCCAAGAAGCGTGAAGGCACTTCACTACATAAAAGCAGAGGCAGCGACCAGGATCAGAACATACGTCATTGGGAAGCATGGAGTGTAGGATCGCACCGTGGTTAGGGAAGGTGTGCCTTCGCGGCTGTTTCTGCGTACTTACCTTTTGATTCTGCAGAACCACTCACTCACGTGGGAGCTGGGCAAACTTATGTATTACACAGAAAGAAAGACCATTGGATGCGATGCAGCCTCGCGCAATTCAGCTTGAGGTAGGACGAATAGCAATCCCGGAGGAGAGGTTTTACCCGAATTTATGAACTTGAATTTTAAAAGAAACCTGCATATAGCAAACGGGGGAACGGAGTCAACATTCCTCGATACCAGACGGAGGGAGATCATTGAAGTGGCCACATACAATAGTTGCGTAGTGCTTGAATAAAAATAGTATAAAGACTAAAAAATTGGAAGGTGATGGATCGGGCAACATTGTCTAACCACAGAAATATACAACTTATAGTAAAATATGAATTCCGAAGAAAATGTGAAAAGAGACTTGTAAGAATTCTTCGAAAAAGGTAAAGAGAACATTTCAAACCATAAAAAGTGTGGGGTTACAGCTGGAGGTAATAACGTTACCTATGGAGAACGCATTTTGGAAAGCATGCCCCTTACTTCCATAGACAAACAGGAGCCTGCTCTTCGTTGGAATGGACGCCTAAAGAACCTGAAGTATAGCAGACGTGGAAGGACTATAAGGCGAAGAAGAGAGAGCT
>QYTT01090412.1:31054-41339 GCA_006980735.1 Dasypogon diadema
CCGTAAAAAAGTACAGTCTGCATCGAAACTGGTTCTCCGCAAATGATGGATACTTCGGAAGTACGATTCCGGCGGCAGAAAACTGGATTAAACTCGAATTTCAAGTAAAAGTCGAGAAGATTTTATCGTAATCGGTGCCATTATCTTCATTAAATGAAAATTACATTATTACGAGAATTATCTAAGCGGCCGAAAATTCGCATCGCGGATGCTTGGGTAGAGCATAAATTATTTTTAAGCGTTTAGATTTGATGACTTAATGTTTTTCGTTGAAATCATTTTATGTACGGAACCATGTGGAGAAAGTAATTGAAATATAAAAGAAGCCTATTAAAAAGGAATTGTACTCTTGGTTGTATTGTTGATTTACTTTTTAGTGCTTTGCGAAGGAATAGAGGGTGGCTACATGCGATTTACGTTACACCCATGGTCTGCATTGTGTTCTACGGATATTATAGTACATTTTAACGTTGCTTTTGACCGTTTTCGTCTTCTGGAGAGAGACTAAACTGTAATAATGAATGCATAGAAGTGAGGAACGTCGTCATGTCATTGTATCGTTTGTCACAAAAGCGTAAATAGTCCAACGGGAAGTCTGCTAAGGAACAAGTCTCGGTTTCTTATAAAAATTACCTATAAGATAATACCCGGATCTGTATTCTGTATAGAAGCAAATAGAAAAGTTTCCAATGAAGCAGAGAAGGTGTCTGATGTGCAGGCGGGTCTTTCAAATGCACATGAGAAGATAAAGGGCACGCTTGTCTCTGCAACAGCCAGCGGACGACCTGAGTGGAACGTTTGCCTTAAAAAAAATTATCATGGAAGACCTGATAGCAGCAAAAATGAAGTCTATGAATTGCAACCATGGAAATACTTAGAACTGCCATCAGAGAAATCGAGATTATTGGAGAATGACACTAAGAATCATCATTTAAAGGAGGAGTTACAATGCGGTGCGGCTGCGGTTGAAGTCAAAGCAGATCGTGTGGCAAACTGAGTTTCATTTGTGTACCGAATCAAACTGTCAAAAGAAATACTTCAGTAGTAGCCACATACAATAATTGCGTAGTGCTTGAATAAAAATAGTGGGGAGACTGGCAGATTGGAGGGTGATGGAACGGGCAAAATTGTCTAACCACAGAAATATACAACTTATAGTAAAATATGAATTCCGAAGAAAATGTGAAAAGAGACTTGTAGGAATTCTTCGAAAAAGGTAAAGAGAACATTTCAAACCATAAAAAGTGTGGGGTTACAGCTGGAGGTAATAACGTTACCTATGGAGAACGCATTTTGGAAAGCATGCCCCTTACTTCCATAGACAAACAGGAGCCTGCTCTTCGTTGGAATGGACGCCTAAAGAACCTGAAGTATAGCAGACGTGGAAGGACTATAAGGCGAAGAAGAGAGAGCTGAGAAGAACTCACTGAAGACTAAGTCTCCAAAGTTTAACTTGTTCAAGACAGGACAGGAAAAATGGGGCAAAGACGACTCTAATCGAGGTAAACTTTCCCGGAACCTACTCGGAGGGACCTTGTATCGTGCATTATCGCATGGCCACGCTATTAAACTGGCATGCGGAGGAATGGATAATGTCCTTGGAGGGAATGAAAAGCACCCTCTGCTATTCTATGCATTTAATATCTGCCGGTCCAGAATATTATATTTACCACCTGTCTTACGACAGGATATTTTTTTTGAGTAGGAGGGGGGGGATGCATTACGCACCTAGGGGGACTAGCTCCCCATGTGCCGGACTCCCCAATGATGGCATACTAGGGTAATCCGAAACCGGGGAAAGGGAATGACATGTAGGGGTAAAACTACAAAGAATCAGACTAGGGATTTCATTAGAACAACATCCATAAAAGTAGCAATAAACGAGGATTAGGCATGTGACATTAAACGTCGATGCTCCAGGCAATCGCCTCATCGCCAATGAGCTTAAAAGCCTCTTTTGAACTATTTCTAAGGCAGGCAATGCAGTACGTCCTGCTCCTATCCAAATATGCGAACTAAATTCAAGTCAGAGTCTGATATTAGCCTTGTATATGAGCGGTAGGTAATGTGGGGTAAACTATTTCTTGCATATCGAAAGTCCAGGCACTTCAGCTCGTTCTTTGAAATAGCAAGGAAATGGTCCGCCCAACTAAGATTGTTGAATACCTGAACTCTTAAGATGTTCAAGTAGAGAATGTTTAAAATACTCACCCCATTAACGAAAAGAGGGGGTGGAGGGTTTGGGGATTTTCAGAAATTAGACATTTTTACATTAAACTCGACACGCCCTGATCCAGCCGAGGTTTTTGGAAATGTCCTTAAGTGATCCAATCAGAGGTGAAGACGGTAAAACATATCTCACGTAATTGCACCTCATTATCGGCAAAAAGATATAAATATTTGGGACACTACTTCTACTGCATGAAGTGGATGAAAGGGGGTGGAAGCGCATCCAAGATTTTACTAGATAGACCGCTTAGTAATACGGCTGGAAGTACTTCTTTCCTATCGAGTCGATTAGCAATGGATCTACCAAGTAGCTCGCATTCGACGGATTATTATAAGGTTGGCCCCTTTACAAAGAACAACAGAAAGCAATGCCAACCCCGTCAACAGCAGCTATGGAAATCTTCCTCGCTGGATAGAACTAACAATACCGATCGATGGGGTAACTCGATTTACTAACGTATCAGCAACCAGAGTGGACATTTAAGGATTGTGTTCAAGATATTGCAAAGGTGCAGGTCGTATCAAACTTGCAACGGCTTTTTGGACAGAAACGTATGCAGTAATGCAATGCGTTTGCAAAAATTTAATGAAGGCCTACGAAAAAGGAGAATCTACATTTTCTTTGGCCACAGAGCGGTAATATTAGCAGTTTGTTTCCAGAAATCACCTCAGAAATAGGGCACTGGATACATTATATAAATTTTGCCTACGCGTAGAGACTAACTCGTAGAGGAATTGATAACAGGGCATAATGAGTGCATTATCAAATCATTGAAAGAAGGTGTCCTAAATTTCATGCACCACTCGATAAAGTACTTCAACACATATAAACGACTCATGTTAGGCTTGGAATGGAATATATCCTAGACTAAGGCACATTAAAGTACAAATTTTGAACAATTTTATCCTCACTAGTTTCACGAGATTCCCAACTAATTTTTCCGTAAAATCCTATATAATCACTTTTTTATTGTATTTTGTATTTGAGCAGAGCAACATGGCTATTGAACAGGGTTCTATGTTTTCCATATGGGGCATAAATATTCAGATGAAATGTGCATTGACATCTTGTGTTTCTGTATTCATCTGCACAAATAGATAATTATTTAGTTGAAAAGATTTTCTACAGGAAGGAGGAGAATGTCTGCAGACCCAGACCCCACGACAAGTTTTTTTTTTTTGTGACCCCAGGGAAACACTTGCAATTTGGCATAATTTATTGACTTAATTGATAATAAATAATTTACTAATTACAAAATATACACGCATAAGTCCAACCGAATCCCTACACCTTACTACCAAATTTTACAGACCCTCTGCTACTTCGTTTTGTTGCTTTTGTCGATTCTGTTGTTTTCTTCGATTTTTCAGGGTTTGTAGTTTCAGGTTTGTCTCTGTGAACAGAAGAAGGTTTCCTGGTGGACGAAAATTGAAGTCCAACTTCCCTTTTTGAGGATGTCGTTGTTTTTGGTTTTAAAGTCGTGTGCTGGCTATCACTGCTGTGACTCTTCATCCGAATCTTCCTGGCCGACCGCTCAGAAGCTGTTTTCATCTTGAAATGCGGAAGAGAAGTTGAAGACGAAGATTTGTTTTTTAAAGTCGAAAACAATGATTCTGTTGTTGTAGGATCTACTATTTTGTGATTTTTTAAATAAAACTCAGAACCACTTTTGTTGTCATCTGAAATTGATCCTTTCCTCCTGAGAATTTTTTCCTCCTCTGGTCGCGACGTACGAGGTCTTTGAATTGTTTCCTCTGCCGTGTTTTCCGTGACCTCATAATTGTCTCCACTGTCTGAATTTGATTTATTGAGTGGAACATCCAAAACATTTGTATGGAGATGACTCACGATATGAGGCTTTTTTGTGCTGTAAAAAGAAGTACTTATGTGTTCTGGGATTACAGGCTCCCAATCGCCTTTCAACTTTCCTACGATAACTTCCTCATGGTTAACGTTGGGCAAAACCGCACTTATAGTGGCCTCCACCTTTTCTTCTTCTTTCTTTTCAATATCCCTTAGAGTCTGTTCGTCAATCTTGAATTCTTCCACGGCGCGACGTGCATTTTCCACAATCGCAGTTTGGGTGACCGGCTTAATAATCGGCTCGAAGTGCACCACTGGACTCGCTGGGATGATCTTCACAATTTTCTTGGGTATGCCTGGTGTGACTTTAACCATTCTAGTAACTTTCGGTGCGGGACTTTTTAAGATATACTTCACACTAGATGCAACCGGTCGATATTCTGCGTGTTTCTTAAATCTGTTAACCTGAGGAGAATCCGAAAAAGCACTGTCGATCATCACCTTCATAACTTTAGCACCGTTGGCAACGCCTTGGATTATATCGTCCATGGTTTCGTCGACTTCTTTCCACATGAATCTCCGAAGTTGCATACTTTCCGGCTGTTCTTTTCTCTGGATCGCTCTGGGCGGTATGATCGCGTCGTCCACAACACTTTTGTTTTCACTCGGTGACCTCGATTTGGTGCTTCGACCCGGTGACCTACTTGGCGGGAAGAGATCTTCGTTGTAATTTCAGACATGGCTTGCCAAAAAAAACCGGTGAAAGAAGAAATATATGTGGAAAAGGGTGATTACTTACAGAGCGACAGTTCCTTGGGCGTTTAGCATCGCAGCAGCGCTGAGGCACATCACAGCCACCAGTATCGAAAAGGAAAGTGAATGTACGCACGTCACCTGCAATTACATCACATCAGGTGAAATTTAATTTGTGAAAAATCGCCAGCTTACGCAAGAAAAGAACGCCATCGATGTCGTTCAGATGCAGCCGTCTTTCTATGCAGCAACTGTTTGTCTCTAGAGTACTTCTTTCGTTTGAACGCCTGCAGATTTCGCCAAGGTTTTATAACTGCCGTAATGCACCCGATGCGCGGTGCATTGCTAACGTGCGGGAAAACAATAGGGGGGTTTGCAGACATTCTTTTTTTATTAAATTTTCTGCAGCAAATTAGCTGCACTGGTAGTATATATCGGTGATATCGCCGCAAAACCACTTCAACACACGCATACCATCCACCACGAACGACAATAGCCAGCTCAATGTTAAGGTCAATGCCTGTTCCATGCCAACGATTTGTTTACTAGAAAAATGCCCAGTAGAGCCTGGCTCTCGTTTTATGCGCATAAAAGTGGTTTCCAGCATCTCGAAAATATTTCAACAGTTGGGAGATATGATCCACGGTTGGTTATCTGGCAGGTAGCAAATGGTACAGAGATGCAAACATCCAGCCGGCTATATCGGTTCAACACATGTCGTCACTAATAGCAGGCTTCGTACGGTTCATTAATATGTGGGAAGCACTTCGACTATTGTCTCTTTATGCTGACTACCTTTCCCAATTGGCAATCCAGTTTTTAATTCTAACCTGAGGAACCAGGCATATTCCGACTTCATTCCTAGTGCATTGTGCTCCACAAGGATTGCAACACCTTCGATCAGATTTTCACACATGTATGCCTGCTATTAGGAAAGATACTTAGGCACTTTTGATCAGATGGAGGATTAGATAGGCACGTGCACTTTTACAAATGTGTTCGCTGTTTACTGCGTGAAATCCAAGAAGATGAAGAGATAATACCTTGGAGAATTGTAAGATGGGAACAATAAATTATTCGTTAATACTTTCTAAAGTACATTATTTGTGCGAAACTGTTCAGCATGTCAGCGGTCTACATTATGAGCACTGCCCAATCAAATTTAAAACCTAGGCAGCGATAGTTTGCACCATATTTATACCAACAACAGCTTGCATTGATTGCAGAATAGGTTTAAATTTTTATCAATAGAATTAATTAGAATCTGGCGGGACTGTACACTATGGCCATAAATTGGCATTTGTGCCTTTGTAATTATAGTTTTTCCACTAGTCCCACTCTTTTATGGAGGAGCAGTATATTTCTCGAAGGAGATATTCTCGAAGTCTGTAGGCGTCATGAGATATGCCTCAAACAGCTGTGCAACTGCCTCGCATTCGCATAGGATGTACTCCTATGTTTCATCTTCTTCGAGATATAGTCTACATACATCGGTGGTAGCAATGCCCATCCGATTACCGTGCTTCCTAAGCTTGCAGCGTCCAGTCAGAACTCCAACAACGATTCTTATTTGATTCTTCGGCAATTTTAACAGTTCCAAAGTTCTTTTTTTCGGGAAAGGTTTTTGACAAAATTTTAGGTTTGTCTCGAATCCCAATACCAATACCCATCTCTGGTCTATTTGATTGTAGAGCCAGGTGTTAAGATTATGTTTGGCAATTTTACAAGAGATCCCTCAAAAAGGTTCTGATCCAAAGAGCGACATAGATGCATCCTTCTTGGCCAGTTCATTTGCCTTTTCATTACCCTCAAAACCTAAGTGCCCCATCCATCCATTGTACCGTTAGGTGGTAGTCCGTACACCAAGACTAGCCAGTGCTTAAACACATTCCCACAATAGTTTCGTCTTTATTTCTCGCGATAGCATGCACCTTCGCCTGGAATATAATGGTAAACTTTTATAATAATAAGTTTTCCTTCTAACCTAGAAGACGGACTTCTCAGCGAAGAGCCAAGAAATATTTACCCATCTCCGCGTTAAGCGTTCACACATTTCGTTAAGATTGGGCTCCCCGACAAGCATGCAAAACATGTTATAGTTGGTATGGTGATGCAATTGATAGGACAGAGGAAAATAGAAAAAGTTAGTAATAACGCTTTAACATAAGTTAAACGACGAGGGAAAGACGTTTTTTCAGCACAGTCTTAGTTACATCTAAATCAAAGATCTCCACAACACGGTTGACAGTCGCACACATGCGGTTAATAGGCTCATGCTTACCATAGTTAGTTCTAGAGAAGTTGACATGAACGTCTCTCAAGTTGTGACTATTAGACCTGAGGGAGACCCTGACACGGAGCGCCGGAGAATCAATATGGGAATTCAGGGGCTGGTGCATGAAAGCTATATCACCAACCCTACGTCGCTTCTCCAAGGATGCCATACGATGAAGATCAAGTCGCTCGCGATATGGTGGGAGAAAAGGATTCAAGGATTGTTCCACGGGAGATTCCTAAGTGCAAATCTAATGAAACTGCGCTGGACAGACTCAATACGGCCGATATGGACAGCGTAGGAAGGATTCCATACCTGAGATGCATGTTCAAGTAGAGGCCGTACGAACGAGTAATACAATGTTAGCGAAACCCCACGATCAGAGAACTCCTTAGACCAGCTCCCGGTAAAACCCCTCATAGAATTAGCCCTAGAAACAACAAAATTAATGTGGGAAAAAAAATTAAGCTTGGCATCAAGCTTTAAGCCGAGGTCATTAACCGATTGCGCCCGGGGAATGTTGTCAGTACGGAATGGGTAGGCATAAGTGATAGGGTCGCGCCTTCTAGAAAACGACATCACTTCACACTTATTTATGTTAAGCTCCAAGTCATTCTGCCTACACCAAGAGTGAAAGATGTTTAAATCTTCTTGTAGGGAAGTATTATTGGCTCTGGTGTGTTTTAACCCTGAGTAAGACACCATAAATTCCTACTCTGACCCCTCTTCTGTTTTAGAGCAATCGGTGTACCAAATTAGGGCTCTTTTTCCATGACCACATCTTCCCTGTCTAAAATCACTTCTTCTTCTTTATTTTTTAAATTGGATCCCGTCTCTGGAAAGAGGTGCTTTTATTAAAATGTCCTAAGTCCTATAAAGGGCATCATAGGGAAATCACATGAGACTTGTTCGAAAGCACACTCCCTTGGTTTTCAAACGATACCTAACACTTGCCAATCCACCTGCAACTGTGAAAACCAGAGGGATAGTTAAAATTGAATTTACCACCATGTTTTTTTTTATTTTTTCCACTAAAAATAAAACACTGAAACTTAAAAAGCCATCGTATTTCTATCTTGTTGAAAATTCCTTAAAAAGTACTTTCAAATAATGTTTTACAAATATGATGAACTTATCTAATAAGAATCTAAAATAATTTAGAAAATTGGAAAACGAAGTCATCACCAATAGAAGCCGCAGCGTATCCCAATAGCTCTTAGAAAAGACCTAAAGAAAAAGCTATGTGAACATGGAAATTAACGAAAATCTTTTATACGATCGATTAAATCGGTTAAAAGCACTCAAAAGTAATTAGAGCTCTATGGAAAATCTTCACCACCAGACAAAAAATCCGTCGCTACAAAGCCTAACTAATATACACTGGATAGTTTCCACAGCGTCCGTAATAAACCATATATCAAAAATTAATAGGAATACACTCCAAGCTTTTCTGGTGAAAGCGTAAATTGGAGTTGAATTCTTTCTCGAGTATTTATACCTCGGTATTAAAGTCCAATCAACGTGTTCACGCACAAAACAAAATTATTACATAATACCAATTTTGGTGTTCACAACAACTTAACTCAAATTAGGTGAAGTGCAAAATAATGAAAGCTTCATATTTCATAGCAGAAACACATGTAGTAATAATATTTTCTCCGAGTGTTTCTTTTTTTCGCAAAATTAAAGTGAACTCACACAATAATGGAAGAGCCACAGAAATATCTCATTTCAATAAAAACAAAACCAAAAAACAGATTGCAGTGAAAAAATGTAATTCTCCTGCATTGAGGTATTCATTTTATCGAATTGTTGTGTAACATTTCAGAAAGATCAAAACATGCGATGATAGCGATACAGAAAAGATGGTATTATTGTGGGACCTGAGAGAAGTAGCCATACACCGAGTCCGGCTATGCTTTTCTTGATATATCGACTTTTTTAACACGTCGAGTGCGGCAGGCAGCATAAAAGCTTTCGTGAGAGAATTACGCGTTAAAATGCATTTGTACTGAGAAACTTTTAAATGTCGGTGGTGGGTGACCGACGTCACACTCAACGTGTTAATAGGCTAAATACATCAAGAAGAGTTGACGAAATCGATTTGTCTATCTATAATACGTTTGTACTATCTCCTAACTACCTTCTCTACAAATTTCATTTAAATATTCTTAAAACTGAATAATAATTGAGCAGTCCAGTGAAATAAATCAATTTCTAAGGTTTAGATCTTTAGCACTTAGGACTCTCTCAAACTGGTTTGAGTTTGATTCCGCCTCTGATTTTCTTAAAATTTTGTTACATTATAGGCGACTGAAAAATAAGCTATCCGTATTTTTATATCCTATATGATAGATAGGGTATATTAGTTTTGATCTAACGTTTGTAACGCATAGAACCAATAATGTTAGAGCAGAATGAATTATATATACATACATATGCTCAGAATGTTAAAACAAATCGATTTAAGCATGTCCGTCTGTCCATCCATCCGTCCGTCCGACCGTATACACAATAACTCGAGAAAGAATTGAGCTAGAAGTCTGAAATCTGATATATACTACTTTCACAAAATTTGCTGGTCTGAATTTGAAAATGGGGCGAATCCCCCCACTCCTTCAATAGGCCACCATATCGAATTTTTAGATTATTGGGCATAATTCAAATATGGAACAACGTATAGCTCTAAAATTTAGTAAGGAGCAGTTTTATGAGACGCTTAACCAATAAAATTAAAATAGCTCATATTCCCCCACTCCTTGGTTGAGACGCCATATTGGATTTTTGGATTATTGGAGATAATTCGAAGAGGAAGCAACCTATCACTTCAAAAGCTTGTACAGATGAGTTTTATGTAATTCCAAGTCAGAAAAAACGACAATAAACCATCTTCCCCACTCCTTGGTCGGGCCGCCATATTGAATTTCCAAATTATTGGACATAATCCGAAAAGAAAAGAACATATCACTCTAAAATTTTGTACAGAAGAGTTTTATGATATGAATAACTAGCCGTGAAACGACTTTTAATGCATTACGTCTTTTAGGAATTGGAGTAAATGGTGCTGAAAAATTTTGTACAGTTATGGACTTACCACCATCTCCTGTTCTACAAAGTTTATACCATATTATAATGAAAAATATTGATCTCGCAGCCTCCTCCGTTTGTGATATGTTATTAAATAAAGCAATTACATAAATGAATAAAAATTAAATTAAAAAAAA